>JAPEVW010000055.1:481249-651494 GCA_027921565.1 Artemia sinica
GAGTCACCGTCAAACAGATAGGAAGTGGCTTTCAGAAGCGCTTTAAAGGATGCAGACGATACTACGATTTTAGATTGCCAAAAATTATGCATATCATTCCTATGGGTGCCAAACGAAAAATCGAGTCATTGTCAAAAATGTTGGGAAGATGTTCTAAGAGCTGTTTTAAAGAAGGTAGCCAGGTTGCCACCCAGTGAAAAAATTCACCATATATTCAATGAATTTTTGGTTATTTAGTGGTTTTCTTTAATAACCTAGTGATTTATGCGCTGATTTAGTGATTTTTTTATTTATGTAATATAAAAGAATACTATAAATAGTGATGAATCACCAGGGGTGACAACCCTAGAAGGTAGACGATTCATTGGAAGGATTAAAAGGACGAAGTATGAACATATTAGGGAGAAGGAGATACGTGCGCTATTTAGCTTCCATTATTCGATGGGTAGTATGTTGTGCGATATAATTTTGCAGGAGGGCTATTAAACTGAAAAAAACACACTTTAGGATTTTCGTTTCTTGCTGAGGAACATTCATCTGTGCAGAAAAAATATATACTTAGCCTTCGAAATAAGAAAAAAGTTTGATTTGAAACGTTCTAAATTCTAATTATTTTTTCATATGAGAAAATCTAATTTTTTAACTAACACTTTTGTATTTCAATTTTGTAATACCTACAACCTACAACTATCTAAAGTATTGTTCGCCACATCTAACAGTGGTGGGGCCATTGCAGAATTGAGAGGGACCTCGTCCTTTTTAGTACCGCAGTCCTACATGGACCTTTAGGTCTTCACAAGTGTCAAATATTTTTGTACGATCTGGGTTATAAATAAATTAATATTAATATAGATAATCAGTCAATTAAAAACTGATTTTGCGTGAGAAAATTTAAATGCAACTTAAAAGGAAGAAAATTTAGAAAATTTTCAGTGGGAGATCAAAAAACAAACGTCTGTCTCATGGAATCCAATAACATTTCCAATAGATTTTGAGCCAAAAAGGTACCTTTGGAAATCAACGCACTAATGAAAGTGGAAAATATGTTTTCCGATACGATCATAGAAGTTGGAGGCCAATCTCTCATTTGTCCAGAGATACAATACTTGTTGGAGAGTCAAGGGTGCCAATTCAAGAAATGTAGAGGGTTTTTTATATCCAGAAGCAAAAATAGCGAAACTCCTCCAAAATTGCCCTCTATTCCTCAAAATCCATTCTTGAGTGTAAACATAAAATTTGGGCAAACACTAGTGGTCCCCAAACACACCAAATCTCTAGCTCCACGGGTTTTCATCTCTCCTTCAATATTGAAAATAGTGCAAGTTGAACAACAAGAGCAATGTGCTCTCAACGAAAAAGAAGCAACATCAACTCAAGCAATTAAACTGCTTTAATTATGACAACCTAAACCTATAATAAAAACAAACATTGTTATAAATTTTATATATGTATAGCTAAATTCAGCCGTTGTACTTCATAACTGTTAGGCCAGGGCATAAGAAGGCGGATAAGTACTGAGTAAACGACTTGCAATAGATGGCCCTAGTGGATAACAAATTATTATAGTTGTCAAAATATGAAAATAGAAAGGTTTCTGAGAAGTTTAAAAAGTTATTTCTAAAGATTTCACATCATATTTAGGCTATCTTTATTAAAAATAAATATAGAATATTTTCTTAAGACTATATTTTTTGTTTTTTTTTAATTAAGTCAAGTAAAAAATTTGGCTATATCTTAAATAGTTTTTGGAAGCTACATTTTTTGTAGAAATCTTTTAAAGCTAAGCTGGAAGTACGTCCTTGGAACATGCGCTACTTTATATACAGCTCTAATGATAGGTGACAACAGTGGTGCCAAATGTGGGGGAAAGGGTCGTTTGCCATCAAAATCACCAATTAAAAGTATGTATTCTTTCCTTGATATTTACCCGTGGAATTATCATTATCTTTTCATGGGTTGATGTTTTGTGCAAAGTATTTTGCCAAAATTCTACCAAAAATGTTTATGCTATGGAACTATTTAACCAATGTGAGCATGATTATGGAACGAGGGGATATTCTAAGTATGTTGAACCCCGAGCGTGCACTGAGAGATCGAGGTTCTCACTCATGCACTGTATAACCCAACTTTGGAATGTGCATGGGTCGGGTCTTAATATTGGTCTTTCTGTCGGTTTACTGCGGGGTAATTAAAAATTCTTTTACTAACCCTTTGATGATTTTTTTTTTTTTTTAATTCAGTTATGGTCGTCCCGCTGACTCATTCTCTTGGTAGGGTTTCCCCATAGCTTCACTTCACTATTTTGGTGTTTTGTTTTAGTTTGTTCTCCATTTGGCTGATGGCTTGGGGTGATATTTGGTATGTCATACATTTTTTTTTATTTACAAAAGAGTGTGTAAAAAGAGTGTGTACAAATACAGTTATATATTATGTTTTTGTTGTTTTTAGACTCTCAGCCGGGCATACCCATATTGTAGTTGTATTTAGTTTGTAAATAAAAAAAACTGAACCTGCCTTTCTCGGAAAATACTCTTTTTTCAGTTCAAAAAGTTGCCCCACTCTTCCTTGAGTTTGACAAATACATTTCGCATCTCCCCCAACTTTTCATGATTTGGTGTCGCTAGGTCATAAAGACTTATATTAGGATGCTTAATCCTTCGGTGCTGACACAAACACTTGACATATTAGAAACCGTTTTCATAAAAGTCTGACGACTGAATATGTTGCTACCTTGAGGGACAATTATTTCTCTTGGTGCATAGCCCAATGCGGTAGATACAAATATATTGTTTAATAGCCAACGGAGAAGTCCTTACATAGCTTTTTCTAAGACAACTCTGTCTGCATCAGCAAGCTAGGAAAAACAAAAACAAAGTAAACGAGTAAACATATCTTGAGAGCCTAAATGAATAGAGAACCTAACTAAACGAATAAACAGACGGAAAGAATAAGTATAACCCGAGTCAAAGCGAAGAAATACTGCTTTGGAGATTCAAAATGGGAGGGGAAACTTGTAAACTTCCCTTATTTCTAAGAATTTTGGACCCAACATGGTTTACGTTACTTTTTTTTTATCTAACGCCGATTTTAAGCCGTTTCGTATACAAGGTATGGCTATAACAACTATAACTCTAAACCATTATAATGGTTGATTTGAATCGTTAAAAAGCTTGTTTTCTTCTTATCTTTTTGCTGCTGACTATTTATTAGTATTTTAATTAAGAAAATTAAATTGGAAAATTATTTTACCCGTTGATGATAAAAAAAGAGTTTAAAAAAAGAGATAAAAAAAACGTTTCCTTTGTTTTTTTATGAGTTAAAGGCATAGAAACCTTTTTACTTGGATAAAAAAATTCCAGCCAAACGTCCCTAAAGGATTTTCAAATTCTTCAATAAATTTTAAAAGTTTGGTTTTGTGACTTAAATATTTTTAAATACCAAGAGGAAAATAAAATACATTTCCAATTCTTTTTTTAATGATAAAATTATATTTTCTATACAATAGACATACGCATGATAATTATATGATAATAGACAAAAATCATCCGTTTTTTTAAGTGCTAAATTTCCTATTGGCAGTCTAAATTAGTCCCCACAAAGACTGGGACAATAAATTTTGTAATTATTTATATGAGATATGAGATATGAGATATACATTTATTAAAAAAGAAAACAAACACTATTTGCCTTTCGCCTGCCAAGAAAGGCAATAAGCTTGAAAGGGCAAGCGAGGTTATCACTATCAGCTAATTAAAACAACATTCATAGCTTGCTACTCAACACACAAGAAACTTATCTGATGAAGGAATAAAGGAAAAAAGAGAGAAAGAGGAAAAGACAAGAAGTAGATAGAAAAAAAAGCAAAAAAAAAAGCAAAGTAAATCGGGGAAATACCTTAAATAGAATGACAACCTGGAGTGGGCTTAACACCAAATTCACTCACGAGATAAAAGAAACGTCTTTGCCCGTGACTTGAAAGCCGAAAGACTAGGCGCATTTTTCACACACTCGGGCAATATATATTCCAAACATGGGACCATAATGGCGAATCACAAAAGATTCCCGAGTGGTGCTCCTAAACTCATGAGTTAAGTTATCAGCTTTTTCTTGTATTATGATCATGACGGTCTCTATTAAAAGTAAAAAGATTTTCAAAAGCAGGGGTGAGCAGCTGATTCAAATATTTTATACGAGAAAATCGCGACTTGGTAATCTCGAATTTGGGATATATCCATTAACTTATTCTTTTTAAAATGCTCATGAGCAGGAACCTCATCAGAATCATCAAATTCAGATAATAATTTTACAGCTCTATTCTGAAGTTTTTGTACTCTTTTGAAACATGTTACAAAATTACTTGCCCATATAGAGCATCCGTTGCTAATATATGGGTAAAATATAGAAAAATACATAATTTTCAGGATCTTTTTGGGACTGGATTTTTAATTCTTCACATCACCCCAAGGCCTCTGCTTAATTTTTCAGCTATTGCACTTGAATGTTTTTCCACGACAGGTTTTCATCAATTGAAAACCCCAAATACTTCGTTGTAGCTACTCTCTTTATCACATTTTCTTGAACCGTGATATGGTCATTTCCAGCACTAGACGAAAGTCTAGAAAATATCATGAAAAAAGTTTTAGAAAAGTTTAGGTTTAACATATTTTGCTGAGAAAAAGTTAGAAATTCAGAAACTGCATTATGAATTTTATTATATAAAACATCAAGCGAAGGCGCTGCCAGAAAGAGCAAAGTGTCGTCTGCAAACAGGATGACACCAGCCTCTGACAGGTAGTGTTTCACTCGATCAATGAAAATAATGAAAAGTAGAGGTCCCAAGATTGACCCTTGTGGGACCCCACACTCTATTTTCTTTTTTGAAGATAAAAAATGACCCATTCTGAACTATCTGATACCGATTGTGTAGATACGATGAAAACCACTCCAGACTTGAACCCTTCACCCCAATTGAGTCAAGAGCTTGAGTAAGCTCTGAGTGGTCCACTGTATCGAACGCTTTTTTCATATCCAAGAACACAGCTGCGGGTATGAGACCAGCTTCAAATGCATCACTAATTCAATAAACCAATTTCAGAAACTGCTATATCCGTAGATAGCCCTTTTCTGAACCCAAATTGATTTTCCATTAGAATTTTATTCTTTTCAATATAATAACTTAACTGGGCATGTACCACTTTCTCATATAACTTAGAGAAAAATGGGAGAATAGATATAGGTCTTCGATTCGATGGGTCATCTTTTTTTCCCTTCTTTATGAAGAGGAACCACTCTTGCAATCTTTAGTGCATCCGGGAAGACTCCAAGATCTAGAGAAAGGTTGATGAGTTGCGTCAACACAGGTAAGACACTCGTTTTTGCGGCCTTTATGAGTTTCAGAGAAAACTCGTCCATCCCGCTAGAGCTTGACTTCATCGTAAGCCAAGAATTGGGCCACTTCCCGTTTCGAATATCTTGCAAACTCAAAGGAATTCTGACTTACAGGCTGTCTTTCAACGACAGATCCAAAACTCGCAGATGTGCGTAGTTTAGCCCGCGCTTGATCGCAAAGTCTTTTTTCCTTCATTTGCAAAATAACCACACAGAAATTCAGATATGTCTTGAGAATCAGTAAGACGACCTCCTGTTGTCTCCATGACTCTCACCTCCTCCTTACTATGAAATTTACCCAAAAGTTTATTTATTGTTTTCCATGTATTTTCATATTCCCTTGATTTTCATGAAATTCATTTTGGAAATAAAGTTTCTGAGCATTCCGTTTTACTGAATTTAAAATATTCCGAAATCTTTTGAATTTTAAAAAACTATCATCTGAATGATCCTTTAAATAATTCACATAAAGTTTGTTTTTCTGCTTTATTGAAACTAGAATAGCTTTTGTTATCCATGGTTTCTTAGGAAAATTTCTATTAGGGTTTATTCTTCGCAAGGGACATGTTTCATTCATTACATTCGTCACTATCTCACTGAATAGGTCATATGCAGTATTTGGACACTTTTCCTTTATTACACGCGAGAAATTTGTTTCATCCATCATATTTGCAAAACTCTTTAGGTTTTTATTATTCATTTCACGGTAAAACGAAGCCCTTTCATTTCGTTTATTTTCCTTTGACTGATTCAGCTTTATTTTACTTATTAAAAGAAGGTGATCCGAGCCGTCGGACACAACCACATCTGCTTGGGATCTTTCAAGCAATCCACTATTAACGAAAAAATTATCAATTAAAGATGCAGGAAGTCCGGAAGTCCGGAATGATGCAGACTTTGTCTGCTGACCACGTGCCTCTGGATATGGGGTCATCCCCTAACTAAACACTCCGATCAGGGTGGCTGTAACCTCATGTGGCGGGTGGAGCCCACCCCGGGAATCTCAGTATCTAGGTTTAAACCTAGCTCTAATCAGATTCCAGGCCTAGGGTCGGTTGGGCTAGCGACCCTCCACCTGAAAATCAAGTGCTACGCAAAGTGACTACATAGCCTCGGATCCGGACCTCCTTTTAAGATCTCGACCATCGCGCGTCAACAGACATGCTGACGACATCAGAAAGACTGACCGACTGAACCTTCTAGACCAAAGGGGGCTTCGAATAGCCACCTGGAATGTTTTGACCCTGAATGCACCTGCATCAAAGAACCTACTTTCTCAAGAACTTCGTAAGAATAAAGTGGCGATTGCAGGTCTCACAGAAACCCGTCTTACTGGAAGTGGAGAAGAGCAAATAGGCGATAATCACTCGTTAGTCTGGTCTGGAGGGAGCATGAGAAGAAATGTTGTTGACCTCGCGCTAAATGGCCTTGCAAGAAAGGCCTTACTCTTACACGAAGCTGTATCGGACAGAATAATGAAGTCCCGCTTTGGGCACAAGCATGGCAAGATGACAATTTTCGTATGCTATGCCCCGACCAACGATTCCGACGACGTAACCAAGGAAGAGTTCTACTCTGCTCTGTCCAGATGTCTGTCAACAGTTTCCCCCCATGATGTCACTGTTCTTCTCGGTGACTTCAATGCTACAGTGCGAGATGATATGGGTTTGGCGTGGCACAATTGGACCTGTATCCCCGACCCACTGAACAATAACGGCCTTCGCCTACTCGAACTGTGCCGATCCCATGAACTTGTGATCGCAAACACACCTACTTTCAACGTAAGACTATCCACAGGTACACGTGGTATAGTAACGACGGTCACACAAAGAAGATGATTGACTACGTCATTATTTCTAAACGCTGGAGATCATCGCTGAAGAACTGCAGAACTTACAGATCAGCAGAGCTCGGAAATGCAGATCACAGGCTTGTGTGTGCTGATGTCCAGCTTCGCCTCCTTGCACTGCGATCGGAAAGAAAACCAGTAGCAGCGGATATTGGGAAACTGAAGGAGCCAGATACTCGCCAGAAGTATAGTGTTGAGATATCAAATCGCTTTGAGCTCCTTGACACACTCAACAGCAGCGAAGACGCCTGGAAGTATTTTAAATCGCAGACCAGCGAAGCAGCACAGCTGGTGCTGGGCAAGCGAAGTTTCCCGAACAAATCGTGGCTAACTGACGAAACACCGCAGGTCACAGAGCAAAGGTGGAGGGCAAGACTTCTTGGGGACATGGCCACCTATTGAAGGCTCAATGGAGTGCGGAACAGACTTATTCACTGAGACCGAACTCAGTTTGTTGCAAGGAAAGCCGATGAAATCGAACTAGCAGCAAAAAAAGAAAGACATGGGTAGCCTGTTCAAGCACCTCCGCAATCTCACAGAAAATAAAACACCAGCATTGGTACCCGTCCTATCCAGGGATGGGGACACTTCTCTCTGATGAGGGTTTTTGTCTCGAGCGGTGGAAGGACCACTTCTGCTCACTCGTGAACAACACTAGCCCGTCTATGCCTCCTACTGATAGTCCCAGCCAACCTGGCAGTCCAAGATCTGAAGCAGATGCTCCTCCAGACGAGCCTTCAGCCCCTCAGAAATTGGAAATGCAGTAAAAAGGCTCAAGAACAATAAAGCTGCCGGTATCTGTGGCCTGAGTTCGGAGCTGCTAAAATATGCAGGTCCTGTTATGCTCCTGTTTCTCCACACCCTGTTCTCTACAATCTGGCAAACCGAGATAATTCCCGAAGATTGGCGGAAGGGTGTCATTATCCCTTTATGGAAGAGGAAAGGTTCTAGAAGCGACTGCTCGAACTACCGTGGAATAACCCTATTGTCTGTCCCGGGAAAACTTTTCTCAATGGTCCTGCTAGATCGATGTCGAAATATCATTCGTAAAATCTGGCGACCGGAGCAAGCTGGTTTCATGTCGGAACGTTCAACCATCGAGCAGATTTTTACGATCCGACAAATCATAGAAAAAGCCACGGAGTTCCGACAAAAAGCTTTTTTTTACCTTCGTAGACTTCCGTGCTGCGTTCGACTCAGTGGACCGAGAAGCTCTTTGGCGGATTCTAGAATCGACAGGCCTCCCTGAGAAATACTGCAGACTCTTCAAAGCTCTACACCATGGGACGGGGAGCTGAGTTCAAGTGAACGGCCGGCGCAGCCCGTTCTTCCAAATCACGACAGGAGTGCGCCAAGGATGTGCAGTTGCCCCAGAGCTCTTCAATGTCATCATAGACTACGTTATGACAAGGACTACTGCACGTCTCAGCTTTGGACTCAAGTTTGGAGATCGTGTCACTACAGATGATGATTTTGCCGATGACTTGGCCATTCTGGTGGACTCCATGGTACAGTTGCTGGAAGCGCTTCGAATCCTACGAGAAGAGGCTGCAAAAGTAGGACTGCAGATAAACTGGACTAAAACAAAAATTATGGCCATAGACCCATCCTCTCCTGCTGCCAATCCTTCAGTTAGCCTGGATAGCACCACTAGCATCGAAGTTGTCCAAAGGTTCACCTACCTGGGCTCCATAATTTCTTCAGATGACTCGCTTCTTTCTGAACTACGAGCGAGAATATCCAAAGCGTCTTCTGCCATGGGCAGACTGAACCGTCACCTCTGGCGAAAACCAAACATCAGTCGCACAACGAAGCTGCGGATTTTCAACGCCCTCGTCGGCTCTGTGATGCTCTATGGAGCTGAGACGTGGCAAGCTTCAGCCGCAACCCTCAAGGCAATTGATGTCTTTCAGTCGAAGAGCCTGAGGAGGATCGAAGGTCTACGATGGTTCGACTTCGTCAGCAATGAGAAGCTGCTGCAGCTCACCAAGCAGTCTTGGTTTTCGACCCCAGCAGCCGAGCGAACACCATGGTTCGGACACCTACTTCGAATGCCTCCACACATACCTGCGAAAACGATCCATGACTTCGACCCTGTCAAAGCCGGTTGGAAGCGACCTCGCGGCCGACCGAAGAAACGATGGTCTGACAGCCTGTCCGAGTTCCTGACGATGGCAAATATCAGGTTGAGCGATGTACAAACGCTTGCCATGGACCGAAGTGGATGGAGGAGGCAGACGTCACTCTCTACGCCGAGCAGCGCCCGCAGGAGACATAAGTCAAAGTAAGTTAAAGTCAAGATGCCGAGAGATGCGAAATCCGAGTTGGAATAGTCACAAGAGGAAAACTATCATGTGACACCATCATATTAACAAAATCTGAGCTATTCGCTCTTTTTAGTAAATCTATATTAAAATCACCCATCATAAATTTGTTTTTATTTTCATTATTAATTTTATCTAACAATGGTTCAATTCATCAAGAAAGAAAACTAATATCACATGACCGATTTTTGTAAATTAATCCCAAAATCAAATTCCTTTCCCCTTCATTTTTTATTTCAATGAAAAGTGTTTCGATCCTACCTTCAAGCCACAGGGAAAGGTCATCCCTAACCCAATATTGGGTACCTTCATTAATCAAAAGGCCCAGACCGCCCCGCCCATGGTTGTCCGTTCTCTTCGCTCGCAAAAATATCCTGGGAAAGAAAAATCCTATGGCAGTGACTTGCTAGAAACAAATGTCTCATAAAGGCCTACAATACACGGTTTCTTATCTAGCGAACTTAAAATCTCACATAAAGAAGAATATGCCGTTCTTAGACCTTGACAATTCCAGAAAACGATCGCTCTTTCTGCACTCGCAGGATTTGAATACTCATAAAGATTATTCGGATTCACATAATTACTTGGGCGACTATTCAACGAAAAATTATCGATGCAGTCATAATCCCCCGCAAGTGTGTCACGAGCTTGGCTTCCAAGAACAAACCGGTTTTTTTTTCAAATCAAACAGTTCGTGGTAAAGAACTGTAAGTAAGGAACGACCCGGCTCAATGGTAACCGAAACTCTAGAAAACGGTATTTTGATACAAATAGATACATCAAAAGAATCAGATTATAATGCTGATTTCAAATATGTGGGAGGATCTTTCCATAAAAGAAGTTTTCATGGGGAAGAGACATTGCTATGAAGGGGACGCCGGACTTCCCAGCCATTATTTAAAAAAAGATCAGAAATTTAATATAAAAAAACAAGTTTCCAACTGAAAATAAGGAGCAACATCAAAACTTTAAAACGAACAGAAAATATTACGTATATAATTGGGTTCACCCGTAGTTAATACCTCGCTCTTTAAGTCAAAGATTTTTTAGTACTTTCATAAGAGCTATTTATTCTAATTAACGGCCTTTGTGATTAAGCGGTCATTTTTAAAGAATTGGAACAAAATTCGAACTTCCGCTTAAAGAACAAGGTATTGACTAAGGGGCGAACCCCCTAATAAACGTATTAAAAATATATGAATATAGAAGTTCGGTACGTAAGTTAATTCGTAAGTTACGTATATTTATTACTAATAAAAAACGTTCGTAAATAAAATTAAACAAGTTTCGAGAAAGCCATTTAACTAAATAAAAGTAAGTTAATATGAAAATTTTGTTTTAATTATTCATGTACGGTGAGCCAAGAGCAAAACCTACATTTATTCAAAAACGTTCGAAAATTAAATAAAAAAAAAAGTTTTTTAAACTGAAAGTAAGGAGCGACATTAAAACTTAAAACGAACAGAAATTATTCCCTATATGAAAGGGACTGTCCCCTCCTCAACGCCTCGCTCTTACACAACACAAAATTATATGGTCAGATTCGGCAAACGAACCACTTCAGCCATAGCTCGAATTTAACGGATCTCTCCCACTGAGTTTTTTCCAAAAAATCGTCCCCGTTAATTAATAATTCTTGTTTGTGAAAGAAAGCTTGTTCCTAACAGTTTTAAATATGCATCATATTGCTCAAAATATGATGCTCATATGTCAAAATATGTCTTATGCGGTGGTTTAGAGCCAAAACGTATGCACTCTCTTGGTCCACGGGCGTTAATTCATGAAATTTAGGAATGGAGTAGAACATATTTTAAAATCTAGTTAGGGAGGGGGAGGATCTGTCTTTTTTCAGTTCTTTCAAATTATAATGCAAAAAAACGGTCGTTCAAACTCAAGGGGGTACCCCCGAAGTCATTACTAGGTTGGTGATATTCGGGAAATGTTTTGTTAATTAAAAAAAAATTCATTCTGATATGATATTATTGGCACTGGAAGTAGATCATCTAATAACTTGTACATATTTAACAGTTATATTGTAAACAAAAGCAATGAAATAAAGCCATCAAATTGTTATCCCAGTGCGCAAAAGAGGAAAATATTCACAGACAGGTGGAATTCAAGTCTTCAGGGAGGATACAGCCATCTCAAAATTATCTACAAAACTACATGGTGCGTCAGTTTATTTAATTATAATTATAACCTGAATAAACTATAATTGTAGTTCGTTTCTCCATGTTTTTGAAAAAATGCGCAAAATACAAACGACCCAAACGCACTATGCTTATTTCGTCTTTTCAGCAGTTTACAGATTTCCGTTTTCAACAAGAAATTAAGCACTACATTTCATAAACGCGTGCAGATTGCAGGGAAATTATAAATATTAGCCTAAGAATGGATTCTGTTGAGTCTAAAGCTGCATCACTCGTGCTGTCTTATCTGAAAACTAGTGTACCATCTCTTGCAGAGCTTTTTGTCCAGAAAACTAAAGCTGTAAGTCTTTCTAGGCTATGTGGCTTGAGAATTGTTACAAAAATATAGGCTATGCAAATGTTTATTTACACATTGCACATTTTTTTTGTTTGCCCATAGATTAGGGCTTGAAACACAAATAATGAATTTGTTGAAAACAAGTCAAAAGGGTTATTGAGTTTTGGGTCAAGTTCTGTTTGAGGGCTCTTGTCTTAGAATTTAGGATAGACTAGGCTAATGTCCCCTATATTATTTAGACAGTATTTAATCTTGGATAAATGTTTTATAAAATATAGGTTAGGTTGTCCCTCACAAATATGGATTTTAGGTTCCTAACCTTAAATATAGGCTAATTAGGAATGGCCTAGGCTAGCTGGGATTAGCTGACTACAATCTAGAAAACTGGGCAAATTTTAACTGCCTAATGTAATTTAGGTATAAATTTAGAATTGGTACTGCTGACTAGGAGACATGTTAAGAAAACAATTCTTACTTTAAAATATGTATAATGGTCCTAGTTAACATAGGCTAGGCTATTTTCCAAGGGGAGAACCTTTATCATCAAGTCTTTCCTCCAAAAATCCTTCTTCTTCCAGCTTAAAAGAAAAAATATTCCAATAAAACTCCATGCTAAGATGAAATGTATAGGCCTAATCTTTTGAAATTGCCACTCATATTGTGGGTGATGTAAAAGTCATCAACTGATATCAGCAATTATGGACAGGGCATAATAGGGCTGTTTTTTCACTCATCAATATGCTAAAGTCTTACATGTTTTGTCAGAAAATGCTTAAAGGTGAGATCTTTGAACTAATATCTTATATCTTTTTTTGTTTTTACACAAACATCTTTCATCATTCTGCTCTGATCAGCATTCTGAGAACAATGATGAGTATATCATCAAAGTTCTCTCATCAGTGCACTACTTGGCTGAAAGATGGCATCTTTTATGCTTTTTGCTAACATCAGTAAGCTGTAAGATCTAAGAACAAAGATGAGTTGAAAAAATGATAATCTTTGCAGAAAGATGCAAGATCTTAGTGCTAAAAATAGCCCTAATGCCCTATTAAACTAGAACATGTTAAAACTGAAATAGCAACAGATCCACCATGGATATCAATCACCCCAGAGGTTAAACTAGAATTCCTCTCCCCAAAAAAAGGAACAAACTGAATCCCAAACTACAATCCAACATTTCAAACAGCTCTTAAAAAAGGAATATAATAGATATAACCAACTATATGTTGATTGATCATTAAGTGAAGATAGATTTGGAGGTGGGTGCTATCTAAGAGAGCACAGCCTATGCCTCATGGTTGCAGTGGTAGCTGCAACCTAGTAAAGAGAAAACCACAGCCCCACAGTAACCAAAAGTTAAAAATTATGGTAAATTTTTACCAAATCATATTATTGACTTACAAAATAAAGTGAATATACCACTTGATGCCTTTTTTATATTCTTTACAAATATAATAATCACTTCTATTGGAAATTCAAATTTAAGCACTTTTTGAGCTCTTGAAAATGACAAAATATAAAAATATATAGGGTGTAAAAAGGCTTAAAAAATCCTTTTTTTAATCCACAATCCATGACTTTCCACAATTAAGTGAAAAAGAAAGTTATGAAATAAATTTTGCAATATTATGCTGTTTTGTTTCTTCCTTAATGCCAAATGTTCAAGAATAACAGTAACCAAAAGTTTAAAAATTATGGTAAATTTTACCAAATCATATTATTGACTTACAAATAAAGTGAATATACCACTTGATGCCTTTTTTATA
Organism: Artemia sinica; assembly: GCA_027921565.1. Classification (NCBI taxonomy): domain Eukaryota; kingdom Metazoa; phylum Arthropoda; class Branchiopoda; order Anostraca; family Artemiidae; genus Artemia; species Artemia sinica. The sequence goes on from JAPEVW010000055.1 coordinate 495,064, forward strand.
TTCTTTACAAATATAATAATCACTTCTATTGGAAATTAAAATTTAAGCACTTTTTGAGCTCTTGAAAATGACAAAAATATAAAATATATAGGGTGTAAAAAGGCTTAAAAAATCCTTTTTTTAATCCACAATCCATGACTTTCCACAATTAAGTTGGATAAAAGAAAGTTATGAAATAAATTTTGCAATATTATGCTGTTTTGTTCTTCCTTAATGCCAATGTTCAAGAATGCATTTTTGACAAAATAAAAAATAAAGCAAGTTCATGTTGTCAAGGTTGCAAAACCAAGTTGTTTGAGGCTGCAATTAAAATTTTTGCACAAGGCTGATGACTACTGATTTTTTTTTTCAGGCATGTTTTTTTTTTCTTTGTTAATACTAAGTTGAAATGATTCAATTAATTATAATAATTGTAAACATTATTATGCTAATTATTACTATATATATAGATAAATAGATAGATAAGGAATTTTGCCAAATATTCAAATTATGTCCTTGTTTGTTCTTATATATATATATATATATATATATATATATATATATATATATATATATATATATAAAAAGATAATATATTATAGGGTATATATATATATATATATAATATAATTTAGCATAATTAATGTTTACAATTACCATAATTAATTGAATCATTCTAACTTAGTAATTAACAAAAAAATAAAAAAATTAACCTGAAAAAATCAGTACTGTGATCAGCCTTGTGCAAAAATTTAATTGCAGCCGTAAACTTGATTTTGCAACCTGACAACACTTGCTTTATTATTTTTGATGTCATGTTGTAGAAAACATATTCTTGAACCTTCAGCATTAATGAAAGAAGTCAGCAAATTGCAAAATTTATTTATAACTTTCATACTTGGAAAAGTGTGTGGGATAAAAAAAGGATCAAAACAGTAAGTTTAAAACAGATGTTTTAAGCCTTTTACACCTTATATATTTTTTATGTTTTTGTCAATTTCAAGCTCAAAAGGGCTTAGATTTGAATTTCAATAGAAGTATTTATTATATTTGTAAAGATCATAAAATAAGGCATTAAGTGGTATATTCGACTTTATTCCATAAGTCAATGTATGATTGGTAAAAATTTACCAAAATTCTGTTTAGAAAAAAGCCTATGAACAAAATTGCCATCTGACACTGATTCAGGAATGGTGACTAATTAGTTTGTCTTAAAAGGAAAGCTTAGGTCAAATTCATTTTTGGCTAGGAAAGCAATTATGTTAGGAAAAGAATCATTCAGGATGGATCTACAGGCTAAAGTATGTCCTGGGAAGGTATTTTGAAGTACCTCACCTCCACTCCTTCTCTCTAGAGGGTCCCGAAATTTGCCTACTTGAAAGGTTGGTACTCCTGTACTAAAAGGACTCTTTTATATAGTGCTAGTTTGGTTAATGCTAATGAAATAAAATAGGATGACTATATAATAGTTTAGAAACAAATTGGCCTATATATTTGCAAATTAGAGGGTGGGATGGGGGTAAAGCATAGCATATATTATTACCTAACCTAACCTAAGTACCTTCCCCCCCCAAAAAAAAAAAAAACAGTTTTAAATATTGTATATGCAATGAAAACCATGCCATTCATTGCATTACTCTACAGCAGTGTCTTTAATTAACCCATCAAAAACAGTTTTTTTTTTTGTGACCAGTTTCCATTGCAGTAAATAAAAGTCTGTTTAGTACAGTAGTACCAAAAGGTCTATACCTATTGAAATTTTGACAAAAATTTTTACCTTATTTTCAGTTATCAGTTTCTTTTCTCTGGCTTTAGTTCTGAAAATGCAATTCCTTTTATTTGAGTAGAATTTTGAGCCATATCAATGTTTTTTTTCAAAATTTAGCAAATGTATTTGCATATCTTTGAAACCTTATAATTTGGGATTAAGCAAAGTTGTGATGCTGAAAACAATTTTGTTGCACTTCATTTAAGCAGAAGATCTATTTTGCAAGGTTTCACTTTGATAACACACAGGTTTTTAAAGGTCAGGACCCTCTAGAGAGAGAAAGTGGATGAAGGTACTTCAAAAATACCTTCCCAGGAAATCCATCCCTTAAAGTGTCATTTTCCTAACCTAAACCCTTTCCAAGATAGCCAAAAGTAGCTAAAGTATATTTTACCAAAATGTATTGCAAAAAGAAATTTATGGTGATTTAAAAAAAGCCTGAAACCTCTCGAAATGGTGTCAGATCAAAAATGGAAAGTGCACCATTAGAATCAGCATGGTTGAAAAACCATATTTAGTGAAATTACAGTCCCCCTTGTTGAACAACAAAGAAAATCGTTTTTTTTTTTTGCACTGGTAGCACTGCTCTGTCTCCCTCTTTTTTTCTGTTTTTTTTTTTTTTTTTTTTTCTTGCAGGGTTAGGGGGTGGCCAGAGCATCATAGAGAGATGTGTAATAGCTCATTTGAAAGGAAATTAAATTTGTAAGTGTCCTTTTTAAGTCCCCCCCCCCTACTGGCCCCCTCCCCTCAAAGTCATCCAAACAAAGTTTTGAGATGATGGCACTTTGTTCAACATAGTTCAAAGGTCCAATATCTATGGTTTTATAGTGATGATATGACCCTCAATAGTCCCTGGGGAAAGGGTTGTATGCTGTATTGGTAGGCTATCTGATGTATCAATATCATGTATATTGGTATGGGTATTTTGGTATCCTCATTTTTTAGTAGCTCATATAAAAGATATTGCTCACATATACATCCTTCATTCCTATAAATTCCACAATCAGCAAGTTCCAAATCATGGTTGCAGTGGTAGCTGCAACCTAGTAAAGAGCAAAACCACAGCACATAAGCAACCAAAAGTTAAAAACCATGTTTAGAAAAAAGCTACCTAAGTGAAAAAAAATTGCCATCTGACACTGATTCAGAAATGGACTATTATTTTGGTTAAAGTCAAATAGCTATGCAATCACCCTTGTCAACCACTTTAGTCATTCAAAATTTCTATCAATCACCATCACATTTTTTTTAGTGTCAAACAGGTTCCTAGACAGTCAATCATGTTTGAATCAATTGACTTGTGGAAGCTTTTGATCAAAATGATTGACTGTTTTGTGCCTTCTTATGGTAGGTTTTTGGGAAAGGGGGGCATGTTTGATCATGAGTATAAATGCTAAGGGTATTAAGGAAAAACCTTTTGAAAATATTACAGGGGAAGTCAAAATCACAACACTCCATATGCAGGAGGGCTGTCAAAATGGTGAAACTTAAATGTCTAAAGACATAGCTAAGGGTATTAAGTTGAACTTTAAAATCATGTTGCAAACCTTAACCAGCCCTCTCCTCAGCCCTTTTAGATGCTCACCTTTACTTTGACAGAAGTCAAAACTAATTTTAAACTAAATCAAAAAGACACTCATGTGCATCCGTGTTCTCAAAGGGATTGCAATATCTTAGTAGCAGCTAAGGGTCAGAATATCCAGTCAAAAGATATGTTTCTCTCAGTTGTAAGAAGGGTGAAACTGAAATACCAAAGGAACAATTAAGGGTTTGTGGTTGAAACTTTCAGGGAATGTTTAGGGGGTGTTGAAATAAATCAGAAGCTGCTAATTAGAACCACTACATTAGAATAATATTTTACCTGGAAAGCGTTTAGCTTTTAAAAATGCTCTGTATAAATTAAAAATTGAATTCCCATTCAGTACTGTATTTTTCATTCAATTACCCTTTCACTGTTACATGGAGAGGTCTTCAAATTTTAGTTGTGTTTTTGTTTTAAGGTTTAAAATTTCTTTTTTATAGTATCCTTGGATTTTTATTAGTAATTTTAATGTTATTATCTTGCACTGAGGATGGTCAAGCGGGAGGTCTTGACTGAAAATATTTGCATTTTAGTCCATATTTTTCACTGGCTTGTATAATCCTCGTTTTTCTCTTTTTTTACTATTGTTTGTTGTTTTATATTGCCCCCAAAAAAACTTCGGCAATCTAAAATAAATATAAATAAATCTCAACAGATTCTAGTATCAATGAATAAATAAATTTTAAAACAAGTAAAACTTAAAGTGAATATTCAAGCCAAACTTAAAACAAACTAAAATTACTACTACAGGAGTTTGGCTACTACCTATCTCCCCCTTTCTTAATTGTAAAAGTCTAAAGCTTGTTGCATCATTTGTGCTTCACAAAATGAAAAATATCACACATTTTTCTTTGTATTTATATTATTTAAAAAATAAAAATAGAAATTACATGAAATAAAATTTTGAATTGCTGAGTTTTTCAGGGATTAATATAATCACATATTAGATATTCACCTTATTTTCATTTGTTCTTTCCAGTCATTTTGATCATTATAGCAATTCTATATATTTGTTTATTGATGTTTTGAAAAATAAAAGCACAGTGTTCAGATAAATATAGTTTGTCACTTTGAGTTTCAATTATTATAGGTATTTGTTTATGCTGGTCTTAGTTTAATATGGCTCTTTTCTTCTCTTTGAAAAACTTCTTCTTCAGAAAGTTTCTTAATTCATTATGAAGGCAGAATTTTTTCTTAGCATGTTTCCTTCTCATTAGCTTGTGATTTAGCTAGGATGAAAGTGAATACACCACTTTATTCCTTTTATGCTCTTTCCAATTCAATAATCACCTTTTGGGGGAATACATTATGAGCTTTTAAGAGGCTCAATACAGCCCACATTAACCAAAAGTTAAAAATATGTTGAAGTGTTGTGATAAAACATTGCCATTTGTAGTGGATTCAGGAATGCTAATTATTACTTTTATAGGTCTTTGTAGTAAAATTCTATTTTAAAACAAATTCACAGGAATTTTTAAAAAGGACCCAAAACCCCTTGAAATGACATTGTTTGTCTGCAATGTCCATTTTTGAGGAGTTTCAGGCTCTTATTAAAAAGTTCCTGCAACTTTGTTTTTAAATTATATTTTACTATTCAAATAGTAAATAATGCCATTCAAAATAGTATTTACCATTCCTAAATCAGATACAAATGGTGGTTTAAAAAATGTTTTTTAAACATTTGGTTACTATGAACTGTTATGAGTCATTCTAACCTTTTTCAAGCTCAAAATGTAATTTCCCTCTGAAACTCATGGAATCAGGAAGAGTATAAAAAAGGCATCAAATAATACCTTTTTTCATTCCAGCTTAAGTATGTGAAAATGTAAATATTTCCTCTTGCCTACCCCTTTTCTCTAGACTGAAAATTTTCTCATTTGTACTATAGTTAAACTGTACTGACACTGCTCCCTTATTTTGGAAACATTTTTAGAGACAAGCCATTTCTGAAAGTTGCTTGAAGCAGAAAAATTCTGAAAAATAGTATAATAATGACAAAACAACAAATAGTTATAATATTCTGGAAGCAAATGTTCAAAGATTTCAAAACCCTACAAGATCACAAACTTTTGTATATAGCCAAGGGCTATATTGGACCTCATTAGAGGGGCAAGGGGGGTTGAAACAGCTGTCATTATAATTGAAGAGAAAGAAAATTGAATTATATATTCCTTTTATTCTATGTTATTTTTGTCTTATATATTGCAAATTTACATGCAATTGTGATGATAATGACTATTGTACAAGGCTTATTTCCAAATTTCATTTTTCTTTTCAAGGATCTAATGGGAACAGGCTTGAGATGATGCATTTGTGAATGTGTAGTTTACAAGTTATTTTTCTATCCCTCTGATTATATACTATGGAGTAGGGATGTGGGTTATACTAAGGAGCAGGGATGAATATTAGAAATATTGAAAACATTATAGATTTTGTTGGCTGTGGAATAGATTTCAGAAATGACTAATTGTAGCTATACACACCAGAATGTTAATTTTGATCAAAATTTTGGTACTCCTATGTTAAACATACTCTTTTATATACTGCTAGTTTGGTTAATGCTAATGAAATAAAATAAAATAGGATGAATATAATAGTTTAGAAACAAATTTGGGCTATATATTTGCACATTAGGGGGTGGGGTAAAGCATGCCATATATTAAATATGTAACAACCTAACCTTGGCACCTTTCCCCTCTCCCCCCCCCCCCCACCCCCCAAAAACAACAGTTTAAATATCATTATTACCAAAATTATGTTTTAGAAAAAAGCTACCTTGTGATCAAAATTGCCATCTGACACTGATTCAGGAATGGTGACTACTATTTCAGTTTGTCTTAAAAGTGAAAGCTTAGGTCAAATTCTACTTTTGCTATCTTGGAAAGCAATTATGTTAGGAAAAAGAAACATTCAGGGATGGATCTACAGGCTAAGTATGTCCTGGGAAGGTATTTTGAAGTACCTACCTCCACTCCTTCTCTCTAGAGGGTCCCCCCCTTCCCAAATTCGCCTACTTGAAAGGTTGGTACTCCTGTACTAAAAGGACTCTTTTATATAGTGCTAGTTTGGTTAATGCTAATGAAATAAAATAGGATGACTATATAATAGTTTAGAAACAAATTTGCCTATATATTTGCAAATTAGGGGGTGGGATGGGGGTAAAGCATAGCAACGTTTATATATTTACATAACCTAACCTAAGTACCTTTTCCCCCCCCCCCCCCCCCCCGAAAAAAACAACAGTTTAAATATTGTATATGCAATGAAAACCATGCTATACATTGCATTACTCTACAGGAGTGTCTTTAATTAACCCATCAAAAACAGGTTTTTTTGTGACCAGTTTCCATTGCAGTAAATAAAGTCTGTTTAGTACAGTAGTACCAATAGGTCTATACCTATTGAAATTTTTGACAAAAATTTACCTTAATTTTCAGTTATCAGTTTCTTTTTCTCTGGCTTTAGTTCTGAAAATGCAATTCCTTTTATTTGAGTAGAATTTTGAGCCATATCAATGTTTTTTTTTTTCAAATTTAGCAAATGTATTTGCATATCTTTGAAACCTTATAATTTGGGATTAAGCAAAGTTGTGATGCTGAAAAACAATTTTGTTGCACTTCATTTAAGCAGAAGATCTATTTTGCAAGGTTTCACTTTGATAACACACAGATTTTAAAGGTCAGGACCCTCTAGAGAGAGAAAGCGGATGAAGGTACTTCAAAATACCTTCCCAGGAAATCCATCCCTTAAAGTGTCATTTTCCAAGCCTAAACCCTTTCCAAGATAGCCAAAAGTAGCTAAAGTAGTATTTTACCAAAAATTTATTGCAAAAAGAAATTTATGGTGATTAAAAAAAGCCTGAAACCTCTCGAAAATGGTGTCAGATCAAAATGAAAAGTGCACTATTAGAATCAGCATGGTTGAAAACCATACTTAGTGAAATTACAGTCCCCCTTGTTGAACACAACAAAGAAAATCGTTTTTTTTTTTTTTTTTTTTTTTTTTGTTTTTTTTTTTTTTTTTTTTTTTTTTTTTTTTTTTGCACTGGTAGCACTGCTCTGTCTCCCTCTTTTTTTTTCTGTTTTTTTTTTTTCTTGCAGGGTTAGGGGGTGGCCAGAGCATCATAGAGAGATGTGTAATAGCTTGTTTGAAAGGAAATTAAATTTGTAAGTGCCCTTTTTAAGTGACCAAAAAGATTGGAGGGCAACTAGCCCCCCCCCCCCCCTACTGGCCCGCTCCCCTTAAAGTCATCCAAACAAAGTTTTTGAGATGGCACTTTGTTCAACATAGTTCAAAGGTCCATATCTATGGTTTTATAGTGATGATATGACCCTCAATAGTCCCTGGGGAAAGGGTTGTATGCTGTATTGGTAGGCTATCTGATGTATCAATATCATGTATATTGGTATGGGTATTTTGGTATCCTCATTTTTAGTAGCTCATATAAAAGATATTGCTCACATATACATCCTTCATTCCTATAAATTCCACAATCAGCAAGTTCCAAATCATGGATGGTCAAAAGGGGTCAAGGATAAACTCTTGACCCCTTCCAAAAAGGATCTAAAATTGAGTTTTGTGACCTTGTATATGTTCACTGATGATTTTTTTTTGTAGGCTGACTTGGACTCAAGTTCTCCCAAATTAGCTGATGTCATTGAAGGATTTGAAAAGTAAGTAAATGCTGTGCACTTTCTATTCATAGGTGATAAATATAAAGAATTAAGGAGAGAATATTCCCTAATAAAATGTATGTGAGCATACTAGTGTTGGGTTGAAACATTATGAAATTTTATTGTTTTTTTCATGCAATTAGGAGATCCTAAGTTTTCGAGTCTATAATGAATACTGTTAAAGTATTTGCCTAATACCTTAAATCACACTTGCCAGCAATATGATAACCCTATAGATAATAATAAAGGGATTTTTTTTTTGAAGTTATATTGATTTATTATCTGTAATAATGTACTGTTCCTTGTATTGTGCAATATTTTACTTGGACACAGTAAGAGGCAGGGGGAATGGCAAAATCTTCTGGATTTGGGTCTATAAGGAGCATAGTGCAAGATATTTAATATATATACTTGGGTACAAGGTGTTTTTTTTTTTTTATCTTTTTCAATTTAGTGTATAGTCATGTATTTTTATTTCTCTTTCTTTTTACTTTTTTTCCACAGAGTAAAAAAAAATGTAATCTGTCAAATAACAGAAGGCCACAAATGACAAGAAAGTTGAACATAAGAAATCAGCAATGAACACGGTTACCATTCAAAATCAGATTAGAAGATCAACAGTTAATTATAAATTGGGGAAGCTCTAAATTAGGATCCTGGTTTGGTTTGTGTTTTACTTGGTTCTATTGCTACTACTACTAACAATTTATTCAATCAATAAGCTAATTTTTTTAGGCCTCACATAGCTGGCTTTGCTCCAAGTAATAACAGCAGGAATAAACCAAAAATTACCAGATAGGCCAATTGACTTCCTGGTTGGCAGAACTCAAATGATAAATCTCAACACAACAGATGTGTGTCTACTCATGACTTTGCAAAGTCCTAAGTGGTGTTCCTTAGGGAACTGTTCTTGGACCAACGTTGTTTCATCTGTGTATCTACTACCACCAACAACTCATTATAGTACCAAGCTGCCTAATGCCAATGCAGCTGCAAATGCTCCTCCTGCTCCTATCTAGTTAAAACTTCACTCCACTTCCTAGCATGAAGTTCAGGTTCCTTTTAATTTCTTTCTTATGACCTTTTCCCTCCATATTTAAGGACTTATTACATTTCTTTAACCCCAGATGACTTGTCTGATTTCCTGTATGTCAACACAGTAACATTACATCATCGTTATAATTTGTGTTAAATTAAAATAGCCTGCTATGGATTATTAGTTGTAAATACTAGTTGCCACAGCACAGTAAGGTACTGAACTTAGCAATGCAAGGATAAGAGTTCAACCTGAAATTTGGCAATAAGATGAATACAAAAATGTGATTTTTGTAAGAATAAAAATAGCTGATTTTTTCCCCACAATATAAAAAGGTAACAAATCACAGAATGACAAAAAGAGAATAAATAGACAACCAAACAAGATTGTAGAATTGGAAAAACTTGATTTAGGCAGCTTTGTTTGAATTGGCAAAAAGCATGAGTGTTGGCAACCTTTTATCCTTCACCTGTTAAAGATTGTCCCCTGAACTTTTCTTTCATTATTGGCTTAGAAAGAACCATATTAGAATTGATAACAGTTACAATTGAGCTATATTTTTTCTGTGTAGTTCATGGTTCTATTACCAATGTTAAGTCCTAGGAAGATTTTTTTTTACATTTAATTTTTATATGTATAAAAAGAATCAAGGTTCAAATTGTATGCAAATATGTTAGGCTCTGGTGCTGCATGTTTATGCCCAGATATGTCATAAATAGACCAGAATGTTACATTAGAAAGATTTACACATGTAACCTTCATTGAACATATGCAATTGGTGTCTTTTAAGAAAATGTCTTAAATTACGATAATAATCTATAATGTCTCGTACTTCATTGTTATATGCAGCAAAATTACATTGAAGAAGCATTTAATGGAAAGTAATTTGTTGGGGCTTTGAACATGGCTATATGATACATTTGTTTTACAATAATTATCTATATTTGCCCAAAACCAAATGGTTGATGTGGGGCGAATCAGGTAAAAAACATAAATATAACAACATTTAAGTTCACTTTAATAAAAAAAGAAAAAAACATCATAATAATAGTAATACAGGGAATGCAACAACATGCCAAGTCCATATTTTGGGGTTACACTCACCACAAACAAACAATTACAAGTTCATATAATTTAAATCTCCAAAGCAAATTTTATTTTTCAGATATAGTGGAATATCTGAAGGATATGCTTTTTTAGCCCAGTGGCAGAAGAAGGGGGGTAGGGGTAATTAGCAGACTGGGACTCAAGTTTGAACTCCAGTCACAGATGTGTCCAATTGTTATTGCAGATATTCTTGATTATGTCCCTACAAGATAATTTTTGTCTCCCCTACTGACATATTTTGGGAAGACTAAGTCTTCAAAAGAAAAATCAGCAGGTCGTTTTACTAATGAATTGTATGGCCCTCTTTATTGAAAGAAATAATTACTATATTTTTCATTTACTGTACGTTTTTATAGCAATATATATTTCTTTTTTTTTTAGGAAAACCAAAAGGAGGATTTCGTTGACAGCAGATGGTAGTCCATCATTAAAGAAAATCAAGAAGGATGCCTCATCTGCAGCTGCAACACCCATACAAAATGGAAAGGCAGTAAGTTACTTATTTGTTTGTATAAACTTTTCACTGTTGGGCTGCTCCATGGTTTCCATATCTTCCTTTTCATAATATTTTGAATAATGACTAATACTACAACAACAACAAATAAAACTTTTTTATATGTGAAGTGGTTTCTTTGAACCACTTGTGTTGCTAGGATGCTAGACTTGCAATCCTATGTCTGTAAGGACATAGGATTGCAAGGACATAGGTTTGAGTCCTAGTGTTGTTGACTATCTGGTTTGGAACTGGGGTCAAAGGCGTGACTCTGTAAGCTGAGCCAGAGTCAACCCTGCTCCAGATAATTACCTAGGGGAAAAATGGGAAGTGTCAGATGATTTGCCCCCAACCACACATTGTAGTCCTGATTGGCAGCAAGGAGTCGTACCTGTGCAATGCCGACCATTGGTCAGCATGCCAAATTTTATTTGGCATGCTGACAAGCATCCCAAATAATGCGTGGTTGTCAACTGAAAAAATAAAATATGTTAGACTAATATATTCTTAATAAAAAAAAGCCTGTAGTTTTTTGCATGATAATCTTCAAAGTTCTTTTTACAAAATTGGGCGGTACTGATCTGAAGAGTTAGTTTTTATACACATTTTAAAGACCAGTTAAATTTTTTTCTTCGGGGGGGGGGGGGGTAAAAAAAAAACAGGGTTAGAAACTTTTATGAACTCATCAGGAACATTTCATAATTTGCTCACTTTCCTCACAGTAACAGATCTTTCTTTGCCTAACAATTATAAGACTTTTAGTATCAAACCCATCCCTTAATGGAATTAAATTAAAAAAAAAAAAAAAATTCCAACTGAAAGTGTGGAACAACTTTAAAACTTAAAACAAACAGAAATTATTACATATATAAAGTGGGTTGCTTCCTCCTCAACACCTCGTTCTTTACGCTAAAGTTTTTTAGTACTTTTAAAAAAGCGTCTTATTGTTCGAATTAAACGGCACCCTTGTGTTTCAGTAGTCATTCTTAAAGAATTGGGACAAAATTCAAACTTTAGCGTAAAAGCGAGGTGTCGAGGAGGGGGCAACCCCCTTTATATACATAATAATTTCTGTTTGTTTTAATTTTGCTCCTTACTTTCAGTTCAAAAAACTTGTTTTTTATTTGATTTCTGATCGTGTTTTAAATAATGCCAGGTAAATATGGTCCCACCTCCACAGAGGAATCCCCTCCTCATTGAAATATCCTCTAGACAATTCTATCCCGGTGACAATTTACCCTGGACAATTACTCTTAACCAGTCTGTGCGTAGAATTGAGACGGAAAAGAGAAAGCAAAGCATATAAAAATAATTTGTATGAGAATTCTGGCAAATCCCCCAGTGTATAATTTTCCCTGAGAAGTTCACTCCCTAGAAACTTCCCTCCCTGTGGGAAAACTTCCAGCAGAAAATTTGTCCCCCCTCTCCACCCAAAAATGTATGCATACATCCCAATAACAAATACTATGTGCAAACAATGGGCAAATTTTATAACTTAGAGGCCTTTCCCCCGGGGCTGTGGGGGGGGGGGGGTCATGTTGTACCCAAAGGCATAGTTATTGTGCCTTTCAACTATGATGAACAAAATGGCTATCTCAAAATTTTGATCAGACGAATTTAGGAAAAAAGGGGTGGGGGAGGGGGCCTAGTTGCCTTCCAATTTTTTTGGCACTTAAAAACGCCACTACAACTTTTATTTCCGGTCAAATGAGCCCTCTCCCTAAACACGCACCTGTGAGCTTTCTTCTGGCAAAAAATACAAAATTCCACATTTTTGCAGATAGGTGCTTGAAACCTACAAAGTGTGGTTCTCTGATACGCTGAATCTGATGGTGTGATTTTCATTAAGATCACTTGACTTTTAGGGGATATTTCCCCCTTTTTTCGAAAATCAGGAAAAAAAATTTCAGGCTTGTGACCTTTGATGGGTAAGACTAAACTGAATAAAAATTTATATGTTTGAAATCAGCATAGAAAGGCGATTCTTTTGATACATCCATTTGGCAAAATTCCGTTTTGAGTTTCGGTTAATATGGAGCAGGTCCATTTTTGTACCATCAAAAAAAAAAAAATAATTACCAACTTGAGACACTTGTTGGATTTTGTTAGGTAGAGTTTGTTCATTGGTTAATCGTTTTTGACAAAATCTAGGTGCTATTGATTTGAAGTTTTATTTACTCTGAATCAGAATAGGCCATATTATTCCAGCAAAATCAGAAATTCATATTTAAAAAAAAACACGAGTCAATAGCAACATGTTTCTTTTTTATTCAAGAGTATAGTAGTTGTAAGGGTAGTAAATGAATCTTGTATCAGTTGGGATAGGAGTAGAAATCAAAAGCGCTGCTGCTCTAAAGCCCTGGTAGAGTCAATTTCTATTGTCCTGTTTTTCTTTTCTTTTTTGTAGTAATTTGGTTTATTCTTAAAAAAATGTAAACATTACAACAATGCCCAGAGGCTATAGCCTGCAAGTACTAAAGACAATGCAACATCAACAAAAACAATTCAAAATTACAATAGAGGAAGAGAAGAGGAAAAAGATGGAGCACATCCATAAATACGGATGTTTTTTGTAGCCCCCCCCCCCCCCCCCCGAAAAAAATTCTTTGGTAAACCCAAACTTCAAAAAAATATCAAATCCCTAATACAAACATGCCACCAGATATTTCCCCCCCCCCCCTGAAAAAGCGAGAATAAAAACAATGATCAAACTAGAAATATCAAAATAAAACTAGATTAGAGGCAAAATAATACAGTTTCATAGAGCAGGGCTAAGAATGTAGTTTTGTCCTCCCTCACCTTCTCCGAAGCAAATCATCTGATTTGCCCCCAAAGTGTGAATTTTTAATGCCAAAATAAACTTCTTTTTTTGCTTTAAATAGTGTTTACTATGCTGTACAATACATTAAATATAATTATGACGTATATATTTATTATTGCTTTTATTTTCATCCATTATTTATATTGTTTTAATTTATTTGTATTTTATATTATTGTATTATTATATATTATATTATTTATTGCAGAAGAAGGTAGCCAAAGAAAGCTCATCATCAGAAAGTGACACCACTGAGGATGAGTCACCACCACCTAAGACGAAATCTGCACCTCCACCTGCAAAATTGACTCCAGCAAAACCAGCACCCGCTAAAAAGGCTGATAGTGATTCAAGGTAGGAAAAAAATGATTCTTCATTCGTTAAAGTGATTAGGGTCACCCGAACTTGTCCATTATAAATTCCTCGTTTCTATTGCCAAATTATTTAGAACTGGTTGCGCAGTCCGACACCTGCTTTCCCGGAAATCTTAGAGAAATCATTTAACTTCTAACGTTTTTTGCTGGAGATAAAGCTATTCAGGTTTAATGAAACTTGTTATCAGAAGTTTGCATTTTTTTTTTTTTTTTTTTTTTTCAAATAAATGAAGCAGAATTTTCTTTTAAAAGCTCAGGAAAGGGTAGTTTCTAAATATTTCTATCATGTCTGATTAAAAAATGGTATAAATCAGCTAAAAAGAATTATCTCTTGAGTAATTTGGCTGCATTGGGAGTCCACTTTGGTGTCATCTGCTTTGATTGATACGTTCGGCAACAAAAGAGACATAAAATTTCATTAAGTTTCCAGTCAAAATTAACAGCCAAAAGAAAGATTCTCGATAGCTCTCAATGATGGTACTCTGAGAATTCACTAATGAGCCCTTTTTCTTTGTGGCGTTCAGCTGATGCTGAGGCTCACAAAATGATTTTAAAATACTGCATCCTATTAAAGAAAAATATAGGATTTGAAGCTCTTTAGTCTTATTAACTTGCATTAAATCTAGAAAAAGTTACTTGTGAAGTATACTTCATGCTAAGTAAAGAATGTGAAGTTTATTGTGAAGAACCATCCATGTCACCGTATCGTCTCTTATTCTTAATATTGATAGTTTTCTAGTTACTTAATCAATTATAGTTAAATTATGATTTTACCCAATTGTTCACTTTCTAAAGAAAGAGCCTTGTAGATCTTTTTTAAAAATTTTAAAAACCATATTTTCATCAACTTTTGTGGTAAAATTAATAGATAAAAACATGTTATTGCTAGTTTAACTGACAAATGTGCAATTGTTTCAACTAATTAGTTTAGCAGTGCGCAGAAAAAGGAAACAGAATTTCTGAAAAAAAAAACAGTTTGATTTTCTCTTCTATTTTATTGTTTTGACCAAACTAGCCTTGATCTCGTTTATATATTTGAACCCGCAAGTTTATTCTCTTTTAATATGGTAACATTTACTGTATGATTTGAAAAGCTGCAATACGAGAACTATGTAGAACAATGGCTTGAGGGTTTTTTTTTAAATGGACTTAAGTTTATTTTGCGGCCTACAGCAGGCACCTGCAAGCTGGGTGAAAGTCAGAATCTAGGAAATGGGTGAAATAAACGGAAAATATTGGGCAAACTGGAGGATTATGGACGTGTCAGGAGCACAGGACCAAAGAAGTTCTTTGTTCATATACCTGTTTATCACCATATAAACAACCAATTGATCTTTTTCTCATAGAATGTTCAATTTAAGACAAAATAGGCTAAAATAGTTTGACAATATATATAGGCAAAAATTTCACTTTTGAAATTTTGTATTAAAGAATTTTGAAAGCCGGTATTTTTGGTGATAGTAGTAGGAAATTTCAAAGAGAGAAAAACCTCTATTTGGCAGTGCTTGAACTATCTAGAGACCAAATTGATACTTGTCTCTGTAAAAGAAGACCCAGCAACTTAAACCATTAAGCGTCGATTTGACCCCTCTGTGCGCCAGAAATGGCTCGGAAGGATCTTTATCATATTTTTTATATATATAAAATAAGCACACACAAATCCTCAAACAAATAACTTGTATTGATTTTTATCAATTTGAATTCTCTTCTTTTTAATTTTTTTTTTTTTATTTATATTTTTTTTTTTAATTTGTAAATTTTAATATTTTTTTCTATATAAATAAGCGCACACAAAAATTCCCAAACAAATAACTTACATTGTTTTTTATCAATTTGAATTCTCTTCTTTTAACATTTTTTATTTGTCGTCCATAGAACAAACACCATTTTATCCCAAAAGAAGATTTAATGCGCCATTTATCTGGTAAAACAGATGGCAATTTTTTTTAATTCTGCTCATTTGAAACTTACTGAATGTGTTGAAACGTATTTTGAAGTACAGTGCTTATTTGAAGTACATTAAATGTCTTGAAACCTATTTGCAGCATACACGCATTCGAAGCTTATTTTAAGTATAGTGAATGTGCTGAGACGAATTTTTATATGGACGAATCAAATTCCCTCACCCAAAAGTTGTTTAGTGTGGTCGTTTATAAAAATCAATTTCTCTTTATGCTTCAATAATTGTTTTTACGGGTTTTTCTCGGAATATTTCGAGCGAATAGTCAATAAAGTGTTTTGACATTAAAGAACCTGAAAATGGGCACTATCTTTTTTTTAATGCTTTATATACCTATATTCTATGTGAATTGTTAATTTTAATCTAAGAATTTTTATACGATTTTTGTTCTAACATGGAAAAATGCCCTATGTTGCTAATTTGGCCATAATTTTTTAAGAATTTGCAATAATAATATTACTTTGTAGTGAAGAGAGTTCAGATGAAGAACCAGTTAAACCAGCCCCCAAAACTGGAATTAAGTCATCAACTGCAACCGCAAAACCTGCTGCAGTAGCTGCAAAACCTACAGCTGCAGCTGCAAAGAAAACAGCAGAGAGTAGCTCAAGTGAAGAAAGCTCAAGTGAAGAGGAAACAGCTAAGGTTGGTGCATTATTCTAGACTGTTACTAAGACTGTCTACTACTAAACAATTCACTACAGCACCAAACCACCTGAGGCATACTAGTTTCACACGCTCCTCCACCATCTCAACCCATTTAAAGCATCCCTCTTTGCACCCCCCCCCCCCCCCCAGAAGTTTCGGTTTCCCCTAAATCCCTCTTACAACCTCCTTCCATTCAATTCGACGTCGACCCGCTATTTGCTTGGTTGCAAAAAGTTCGGTTTTTCGTTGCAGTTGTAAAGGTTATTCGCTCTTTGAACTAAAAAAGTTGCCGATCACTGGGTAGTATATGTATAAAAGGCAGCTTTAAGGCTGGAGTGTTCGATGCTGTAAATTCTCCTGAAAAAAAAAAACCTAAAGATAAGTATAAAAATATATGTTGATTCTACTAAGCTCTAATGGGTTATTTTTATAAAAAAAAAAATATATAAATAGTAAGAAATATGAATAACTAAATCCATGCTGGATTAAAAAATAATTAAATGAGTTTATAGGTTATGCCTCAACGAACAAATTCACCCCTATCTTAACCCTAAAATCCTATCTCTTAAAATTATTTTTTCTATCTCCCCCCCCCCCTCCTCAACCTTCAGACCACTGAACTCCCTACCGAAATTTAACAATATATCAAGTTGCCGCTCTTCTCTTATCGTTTGCGGTACTGTGATGTTATAAGCTAGAGTCAACGTTCTCAAACTGAGGCATATCTCAACAGGTTGCACATAATAGAATTTTCAGTGGCAAAATCCTCCTCCCCCCCCCTCCCTAAAAAAGATTGAATGAATGTGCTATTGCACCCCTCTTAACATTTTGCTGGTACAGTGGTGATAATTCTGTTCTGTTATATTTAAAGGGAACAAAATTTCAAAATTTTGAGAACCAGAGGATTATAGGGTTGACAGTTTTCTCAATTATCAGCTACCACCGTGGGCTTACAAAACCACTTGCTCTTGAAACCTGTATGCTGTTATGTTTTCAACCACTAATGGTTGGAGCTGCTTATCATTCACTGATCTGAAAATGACGCTGTTACCTTAAGCACGTATTTTTGTTTTGTCCTTTTGCAAACAGAATCTGTTGTATTCAGAATTTCAGAGAAAGTTTTTATTTATTTATTTTGTCCAAAGCTGAGATGAAAAGTCGGTAGCTTCTTTTTAAGCTAAAACATAAAATCGCGAAGAATAAGAGTTTTATTCTGCACTAAGGACGGTCAAGCGGAGGTCTTGACCGAAATATTTGCATAATTTTTCAATTTTTTTAAGCCCGGTGACGAGTTTTATTTATAGCTTGGTAAAGTATACCCTGTTGTGTCTCATGGATGGAGACTTGATTTTAAACCTTCAGGACATTTTTAATCGGGGGAAGGGGGTAAAAGGACTTAATTGTGTGTTTTGGGGAAGGGGGCTAAATGTTTTTTTGTTTTTTTTTTCAGACCTTATGAAAGAGTTTATGCTACGTTTTTTTTTTCTTTGGTAGTGTCGTCATCAGACTTGTTAATGGTGGATTAACAAAATATTTATTGAATTAAATCACTCATCAACTTATTTGCAGCCAATCCACTTTATTAAGTTACTTCATTACTTTAAGTTCAGTTACTTTACTAAGTCGTATTATAATGATATTTAATGATGACATATAACTAAGATAAGTATTTACGTATCAACCAACTATATCAGATTATAACTAACTAGCTATAAATCTTACTAGCCAATCCGCTTCATTGTTATTTTGCCGTTTGTATTCTTAACCACAGTGAACAATTTTCAGATATTTCATGAATGTCAGTCAGTCTCTGACCGCTTACAATTAATCGAATTTCTTTTTTGTTATCTTATATATTTGTTTATAAAACATCCCTTAGATTTAATGCCAAACTTCTTAATTGTACCGAGTTCTGACTCTTGTCAGGGAAATTAAGAACTTTTTTGGGGGGAGGGGGGGGTTCAGCGGGGTCAGAACTACGATTTTTATGGCTGCTCATTTGATGAATCGTTGATAGCGGGGCGACCCTCTCCTCCCTTATATGATGGATATATATATATCTGATTTTTGTGGATATTATATCTAAGCAGATGTGCAGGATTGTTAAGTCTTTGATGGGTGGGGAGGGGCATCGAAAGAGGAAGAGAAGCACATTTTATTCTGTTTTGGGTTAATACCAATCATGGGGAAAATTACTCTGATCCCTTCCATGCTCAGTTATATTTTGACCCTATTTTTTGAGCTCAAAAGTTCATATAGACTAAAGTTTTTGGTAAGCCGCATACTAATACTTGAGTTACTTGGCCTGTGGCTCCTGCCGCATGATATGTGGCGTAGAGAGCGTAGCAACTTTGCTCCTCCAGGTGGACCGATCTGCTGCTATGAGGTGGGCCTCGTCAGCAGCAATGACGGGCATGCTGAAAAACTTATGTGAGCTATCCTTACACCTGGTCCAAGGTCTGCTCCTCGGGCACGACCAACCATTGGATGTGGGTTCGAAGTTGTATACAGCAGAACCACCCGAGAGTTTACTGGGCAATTTGAGTTGAGAATGGTTCTTGATGGGTAGGTGCAAGGAGCCTCTTGTTGCTTCCAAGATCGTCCCATCGGAACCCTTCGATTCGACGGAGTTGTTTCGTCTGGCAGGCGTCTATCGCGCTAAAAGAAGCGGCTACTAATTTCCGCTATGTATTAATGGCAAGATACTTAAAAGATCCCTTTCTAATGTCTGTTGTATTTTCCTCAGAAACCAGTTGGCAAACCAGTTGTGCCTCCGCCAAAAACGGTTCCTTCAAAACCTACCCCTAAGAAAGCTGACAGTTCTGATTCTGAATCATCATCAGAAGAAGAGGCTCCAAGAGGAAAAACTACTGCCTCACCTGCTGCACCGGCTAAGGTGGCAATTGTACCTAAGCCGCCTGCACCCAAAAAAGGGGAAACATCTAGTGATTCGGATTCTTCAGATGATGAAGGCCCTGCAGCCAAAGCCACTCCAGCTAAAATGGCGGTTCCTGCTCCTAAACTTGCTCCCAAATTAACTCAAAAGAAAATGGAAACTTCTGATTCTGATTCAGATTCCTCTTCTGAAGAAGAGGTTGAAAAACTGTAACCAAAGCAGCTGCACCAGCTGGAAAACCTGTGGCCAAAGCAGCTACACCAGCTGCAAAACCTACGAAAAAGAAGGAGGAATCCAGCTCTGAAGAATCCAGTTCAGGTCAGTCAGATTCATCTCTAAATATTTAAATACTATTTATTTAATATTTAAATGTAAGTATTTAAAAGCATTCGTCTCATCATGAAAAAAAAAAAAACAAAAAAACGGAGATATGCAAATCAACTTTAATCTCTTCATATGGTAATTATTATCTATTATAGTTCATTGATTATCATCAATTGATTAATTGATAGTTATCTAATATAATTGATTAATATTATGATCTGTTGTTATTCCTAGCCCTTTAGCTACTTATAATTTCGTTGTTAGTTAAGGAAAACTAAAGATTTAAGAATTAAGCAAATTTATATTTAAGCTAACTGTTATTATGATTCACTATTTCGTGTTGACTGTGTTTGAATGAATATCTTATCTAAGGAAAAGTTAAAGAAGAATTCCTTTAGATTTTTCTCTCTTTGAGTCTGTGTGTGTTACTTGAATTTCTATTTGAGCTGTAGTTTTTATGTTTAATGCCATGTTGCAATTCTTTTTTTCTTTTTCTTTTTTTTTGAATCTCAACCGAACCAAATTGTAAGTCTTCATTGAGTTCTTTGAACAGCTCGAATTTAAAAGAAAAAAAAGGTCGAAAATAAAATTATTCTATCGAATATACCGAAAAAATAATAAAATATACCAAATAAAATCTTTGTATACTATAAAAAAATTGTGTGATTTTGTAAAAATTATGTTTCATAAAATATATTTTGCATTTGATTTAAAATAATAAGCTTTGAGTATCGAAAAATAAAATTAAAGACAATATTTTCGAATATTATTCAAAGACTTAGGGCTGTCACTGAAAATTAGTTTTGTTCTTTAATAAAAGAAATACAGTGAATAAATCCCTATTTTATGTTTTTTTACAAATATATCGCAGCACTATCATAAACCTAATTATAGAATTTAATAAATGAAAATAAAGAGAGAAAAACGGTTATAATATGTAATAAAGTACTGAAAAAAAGTTAACAAACTTTAAATAATAAAAATCTGAATATTTCGACTCGATGTCCGGAAGCCTTTATCAACAGGAAAAATAAGTAAAGCTAAATTAAACACAGCATATGAAGAAAAACAAATAAATATAACTCGCATATTAATAATATCAAGATATCATTGCTATCGTTTCCCTATGTTTTTATTTAATAAATTCTGTTAATGGAAAGGCAGTGTTGTCTAAGGAGTCATTTACTAAACTAATTATTCGAAGGTTTACTTGCAGAAAATCATGAACAGTGTATGCATACTTAATATTTTTTTGGGTGATATGTAAACTATATATATATATACTTTATCTGGAAAGTCAATCATCAATCTGGAATGTACTGGTCTCGCAAAAATATATATATATATATACTTATATGTATATATATATACACACATTTATATATTTATATATATATATATATATATATATATATATATATATATATATATATATATATATATATAAATATATATATATATATATATATATATATATATATATATATATATATATATATATATATATAAATATATATATATATATATATATATATATATATATATATATATATATATATACTTTCGCGAGACCAGTACCTTCCAGATTGATGATGTATGAAGTTGAGAGGGGGAATCCATATACAGTAATTTAAAGATGAAAGAATGCTTTTCAAAAGACCTTACCTGTGCCGAATATTCGAATATTACCTTCTTTGAACGTCTTAAAAACATGTAGGTATATATGGGCTATTTGTGGAAGTCTCCATTTCTTCTCCAGTGTATAGAACCCTTGTATTCTTGAATATATTTTTGTTCTGGGAGTTAGCCGTATTTTTGTTCTAATAGATTGTGGTATCTTTGATTATCCTTGGTTAGGATAATCAAAGATAGGGCACAGGGAAGTAGCTTCAGCATTTTTATTGGGGGCGGGGGGTTCATATCTGGATAGTCAAGGGGCATGGGCTATATAATAGTTTTTTTTTCATTTTTTTGGGTGGGGGGGTAACTGCCCCCCCCCTCGAAACGACGTCCCTAATAAGGTTGTTAGGGCAAAGAAAAGGTTATCATTATTCCTGAGCTGAGAAAAATTTGGTGTAAATCGAACCAACCTTTTATGATAGCAAACTTAAAATAATTGAAGAACCTTCTACAAACGTTACTGTGTTCATCCCAGTTATGGAGACGGGTATATTGGCCGAAATTAGTCTCCAACTTATTTTTTGAGCAGCTATAAGAGCTAGTTTAAAGATGTGCTCATCATAAGTTATGGTCTTTTTCTGTCTTTTCAAGGTCAATCGTTTTAAGTACCAAGGACAGTGAAATAAAAACCGATTATAAGAACTTTGAAATCGCCAGTTTTTTAAAAATAGTTCAAAGATCATTTAACTAAAACTCCGGGGTCGACACAACCCCCAAGGGCCCGTAGGCAGCGTTGTAAGTTGTGCCCTGGGGGAATATAGAGTTCTTATGGAAGGGATGCTCGTAAAAACTTCAGAGGGGCTCATTTGATTGGAAATTGAATGTTCTGGTTCACTTTTTAAGAGTCAAAAGAGATCCGAGGACAACTAACCCCACGACGCCCCTTTTCTCCCTAATGCATCCGATAAAACTTTTAGAAACTTGAAATTTTTTGCAATCAAAAACGAACAAAAATGAATTAAAATAAAACTTTCCGAAAAAGAAGTTTTTCAAAGAAAAGTTAAGGTCATTTTAAACTTAAGATCAGCAGATGGGCACATATTCAAAACATTATAAATGAAACTTAAGATCACTAAATAAACTTAAGATCACTAAAAGGCCATTTTAAACTTAAGATTGTATTTTTGTTTGCATTAATTGTTTATTTAATTTCTTTTCGTTTTAGGTTTCATTTATGCTTCAATGGCAAAATATTTTTTTTCGTTTTGAGCTTGATTTGCATATTCAATTTAAGCATTACTCGCTTTAAGATTTATTTACTCATTTATATTATTTCTTGTTGTATGTTTTTTGCTATGATTGTTTCTTTAATTTCTGTTCGTTTTGGGTTTCATTTATTTTTTAATAGTAATTTCTGGTCATTTTGAGTTTGAATTTTAACAGGTATTTGTATCTTTTTTTTATCTATTTGTTGTTGTTTTTTGTATCTATTTGTGAACAATGCAGAATTTAGTTCAAAAAAATTTCTTACTGATAATCAAGAGCGTTCCCAGGGAGTGTTAGTGACTCCGAGAACTTGAGCTTGAATAAGTGCGTTCAGGTTCTTGGAGTCACTAACACTCCCTGGGTACTAGACCCTGCGATACGACGAAGATTTGAGAAAAGAATCTACATTCCCTTGCCAAAGAAAAGGACCGAACTAAAATTCTTCATGAGTATATGCGAAACACTCCGAACACATCGACTGAGGAGGACTTCAGAGAGCTCGGCAAACAATCAAAGCGGTTGATGATTTTCTCAAATCTTTGTCTAATTGCAGTGACTAGACCCTGCAATACTACGAAGATTTGAGAAAAGAATCTACTTTCCGTTGCCAGAGGAAAAGGACCGAACTAAAATTTGGGTTCTGTCTTTTTCGTCTGGCAACGGAAGGGGGACTCTGACTGAGGAGGACTTCAGAGAGCTTGGCAAACAATCAAAGGGGTTGATGATTTATTGACTGTTTGCCAAGCTTTCTGAAGTTATTTTAAAATCAGTCAAATTAAACTTGTATTCCCCTAAAGCTGAACAAATACATGGGATTTCAGCGAGATTGGTAAAAGATTGTCCAAACGTTTCAGTAGCATTCAACTTGTCTCATGTGGCTAAACATCCAAAATTCAATAGCCAAACGATACATTGTAAAACATTGCACTTGTTACATGTGGCCAAACCGCCAAAATTCAATGGTCAAACGATATACTGTAAAGCATTGGACTTGTTACATGTGGCCAAACCGCCGAAATTCAATAGCCAAACGATATATTGTAAAGCATTGGACTTTTTTACATGTGGCTAAACGCCTGTTTTTCTATCATGGACCTGTATCAATAACTTTTCCATAGAAAATCAGGCAAATAGAAATTGCTCCTCGAGGCTTTGGCCCAAAGGTCATCTGCTTTTGGGCCTGTATGCGGTTGCAACATTAACAGCTGATTTACGGTGTATCTTCGTTGTTTTTTCTTCTTTTTATATAGTTTTGCAAGTTTAGACTTTTTCTTCTTCTTTCTAGATCGTTTCGCAAGTTTATCTTATGGCTTGTTTTTAGCTCCTCTATTTATGTCGGTTGTCTATATGCTAACAACTCGTACTATTGTTCAAAATATTAATATGAGAAGGTGGGAAATAGTGACTGGAAAAGAAAATTTGAAATGTAGCATATTTGTATATGATTTTTGTCAAGTAGTTTGTTACCGTTCAAGCAAACTGTTATTACTGAGTAGATTTTCCGTTCATGTTTGTTTCGTGACAACTCAAGTAAATATTTGGTGGCAAGTAAGTGAAATGTTACCATTGTATATTCTACCCGATTAGGCTGAAATATGGAAAACATGGGAGAGTGTGTACTTTCGTAAGAATTTTCTCGGGCTCACATTTGGATGGGGAATACTATTAATTTCTCCTTATTTGGAGAAATGGAATGGAAAAACAAAGAAAAATTGCCCCCTCCCCAACCCCTGGGCCTTGAAAGATATTAAATCGCTACCCAACAAATATTTGTAAATATAATTTAAAATATTGCCTTCATACAATGCCTGCTGACTATTATATGACTAGTTTAGATTTTTCTTCCACGGATTTTTTTTTGCATCTAAAAACCCTTGCATTGAGTCTTCTGTCTAAAAATTATTTGCTTTTCGGCCTGTATACAATATTAAAATCTGGAGTACAGTATTTTTAAGTATGAATATTAGCATAACATTATATCATAAATGAAGGTTACATTAGAAGAAAGTTATTTCCACCGAGAAAATTTTGTCCCACAAGCCTAAGAACCTTTTTGTTTGCTATTAGGGTAAGGGATATTTGCATATGCATATATTTTAGCATCGAATGCATGTTACTGTGATAATACCCTAATTGCATTAATTAGTCCTTAAAAGCTGACATCCTTCGCCTATTCATTTTGTTTGCGCTAATTAATTAGTAGAAAACTAATAATTGTATTAATTCTTTCTTAATATAAAGAAAACAATAATAGAAAGTGATTTGATTTGTGTCCAAGGTTAGCACTCGTGAACTGTTGACTTTTTTTAGATGAAGCTCCAGCTGCTCCAAAACCGGTTGCCAAGACTCCGCCCTCGAAAGCCCCTGCTAAGAAGGATTCAAGGTAATATCCATGTACCAAAATAAATTAGTGCTATTTATTTTGAAAGTGACAGTAATCGGCAATTCTTAGCTAGTTTTCTACTCTAGTACTGAATGGTATTATTGACAAATGATAAATTGATGTTGATTCTGATGATATTTCTTGTTGATTTGATGATATCGACTGTGTTACCCTATTTAGGGAGATTACCCTATTTAGAAGAAATCTCTGCTTTTAGGGACATTTATTTTGAATCTAGGGATAAAGGAAAATTTGGTGTAAAGTAAGGGTTTTCAGTGAAATCTGGGGTAAATTAATGATTTTAAGAATTCCCAAAAGAAAAAATTCGACCAAAAGTTTGTTCACAAGCTGCTTCAGTTACCAATGTTTAAAAATTGGATAGATAGGAGTGTCAAACAAGTCAAAGGAAAATACTTATGTACCATACTGTAGGTTCTGTTTGAAGTATGAATCTTGAGGGAAATCAGAGTTGACCCGGCATGCTCTGACCAAGTAGCATATAAAAGCAAGCAATGAAATTGAGACAAAGGTTGGCCGTGGCAGCATTGAAAAACTTCTGATTGTAGGCAGTAATTCCAAAGAAATTGAACAGCGCATCTGCATATTTTCGGCAGAACATAATCTGCCCTTACGTCTTGCAGACAGCTTGATCCCTCTCCTAAGAAAATTATTTCCAAAAGACTAGGCCCTAGCAGGGTCACTCTGGGTAAATAGAAAGCTACAAATATTTTGCGACATAATTTTTCTTTGGTACTACACAACCAGTTAGTCGAGTTGCTCAAAACGGCTTTTTTCTCCGTGATTATTGATGAGACCACTGATTATACTAATGATAAACAACTAGCTATCATTGTAGTGTTTTTTTAGTGAGAAAGATCTAAACCTTCATGTCGAAGTATTGGACATGGTAAGTGTAGTGATGGTCGGCTGAGGGTCTTACTAACTGCATCAAACAAGTCATTGAAAAAAACTCGATTCCCTGACAAAATATTGTTGGATTTTGTGCAGACACACTACTAACGTCATTTTGGAGCCAATAGATCTGCTTCAACGCTAATGAAAGCCATGGTGCCCCATATCTTGAATGTGAAATGCTAATGCCATTTTATTCCCTTATGTTCATCCTATGCATGCTTGTCACTCCCCAAGACACTAGAAGTCTTGGCGCGAAATATCTATGTCCACTTTTCCAGATGCTTCCAGATGAGATAAGTATGCTGAATTTCAGGAGTTCTTTCAATGCAAAGTACTCTCAATTCTTGCACCAGGACAGACCCACTGGTTGTCCCTTCAGGCCGGCATAAGGAGGCTTATTGATTCGTCGGGTTGCTCTTACTCAGTATTTCATAGGGTTTGACGCCCAACTGCAACCAATGACCTTATCTCAACATACAAAGCAAGTTGACGAAGCCATTGAAACATACAATTCATGGTAAACGAATTCACACAGTTTTTCTATCTGAGCTTCCACTTCTTCACTCCCTAAAGGCGTGCCAGCAAACTTCTGAGCGTCTAACTTCAAGAAACTGGACTATATTCACAGTTTTAGTTTGTTTACCGAACTGGATCCTTACCTTTCAAGTGAGTACCTGCATTTAGACCAAACATATATGGTAATAGATGCAACCATTCAATGCAAGAACTCATAGATGCTCAAGAGCCAAGTGATAATATTGATCTCTTACCAGTCTTGTCGAAAACACTATATTCCTAATCAAGCAGATCCAAGAGCGTTTCAAGTTTGAAGACAAAATTTATGACATTTTGGCTTTGGCTGAACCAAGGAATGCAAGAAATTTGAAGCAAAACTCTCTAAGACCACTATTTGCGAGATTTCCTGTTCTAAGAGAATAGTGTTGTATCCAGAAAACAGACGTAGAATGGAGGTCACAGGCAATGACTGATGTTTCTGAGCTTCATTTGGGAGATGCCCAAGTTGAAGACCTGGATGAAGATATTTAGTCTGGAGACTTGCAGTGGCGAAATCAAGTACCCGGAATTGCGAAAGTGCATATCACGGATCTTCTCTTTACCTTTTAGCAGTATACCAGCTGAGCGTTTGTTTAGTCTCCTGAAATTAATCAAAACAGACATCCGAGATAGTGTCGAGAATTTCAAACTAGTCTCACTTATTCGAGTCAATTGCTGGTTGAAAAACGAAGATAAAACTTCATCCACTGTCAGCATACCGAAAGCTGTCGCTGGCTTCAAGACGAAGGCAAACACTAGGTACGATGCAGTGCTGGAGATGACACTTGATTTAACTTTTTTATGTGTTATCGGTAGTGTAAAAGATGTTATATGCATCATTATCTGAAGTAAAAATAACAATTTGATGCTGCGCTATGTTTTTTTCGTGTAGACTGTATGGAAAGTTAAGGCAAAATATCTCTTTTTTTCTAGGGAGAAATCAGACCTAAATACAGGGAATTTTAGGGAAAATTGAAAAAAAAAATTAGGGAAATTGAGATCGAAAAGTAGAAGCAATGGCTACCAGTGTAAGAGGGAGCCAGACGTCGGCGCTGTTGCTTTTCTCGAGAGTATCCTGTTCTGGGCGAGGGATGGAGCTTCCCTGGGGTCGATATTGCGGGTAGTGTTTCGATCGTGGATGACCTTCGCCCATCTTGTACGTTAGGTTTTTCGGGATGTTTGCAGTTGGATCAAGATCGAAGAGGGGTTGAGCGGTTGTTTGTAGCTTTAAGCTGCTCAGTGACGGGTGGTATATTATATATATATATATATATATATATATATATATATATATATATAATATATATATATATATATATATATATATATATATATATCTATATATATATATATATATATATATATATATATATATATTATATGTATATAATAATGTATATATAATATATTATACTATATATACCATAACCTATGGTACCATATGGTATATTATCGGGATATTTATAGTATGGATCAAGATGGAATTGCTCGGTGAATATATATATTTTGTATATAAAACATTAGTTTCATATATAAATATGTTATTGTCAATAATATATGCATGATCATAATATATATCGTATATATACCTTATATATATATATATTATGTGTAAAGAAAATAATTATATATGGTACGCGTTAATCTTGGTACCATTGGTTTTTCGGGATATGGATTGCAGTTGGATCAAGATGGAATTGCTCGGACGAAATAAGCTCTTGTGGCAAACATTTAGTTTTAACATCAAAGAGTTTTGTCAAAAATATGCACATGATCATAACGCGGTCGTAACCTTGTCTACTTTGTGCGTGAAAGAAAAAGACTTATAGTTTCAATTGGCCTAAAATATGGATTTGTACAGCAACCGAGTAATCCCTCAAATAATCGAAAAAAGTTTTATACTATCAGAAATATGGTTAAGTTTGGATACAATTATAGTATAAACGGTAAAAAGGAGGGGAGGGGGTAATCAAATAGGTAAGTCAGTTGTAAAATAGTTTTGAATGTAATTAATGGGTTTGACAAAGCCAAGAAATAATTTTTCTTTTTTTAAGACAGATTCTATCAATTGTGTGATTCTTTTAAATATAGGTTGAAAAACTGCTCATTCTTTACGACAATTCATGACAATTTTACATTAATCGCTAAATTTAGGCATCCAAGCAAATCATGTTTTTTGTTTTTTGGTTTCGAACAAAAATTTTTGGGGATCTTTTGATGATCTCTAAAGGGATCTCGACCCTTAATTGTTGTCAGATTATCTGAAATACACTTTCTTAATCGGTTCACATCTTTGAAAAAAAGTCTAATAAAATTTTTGAGTTTTATTCTCCTTTTTTTTCTGTCTTCTTCTTCCTTCATCGTGTTGGATTTCTCAGGTTAAATTTCTAACGTTTTCACATCTCCTTTATAGTGTGTACGCTTGATTGATTATGTCTTATAATTTCTCTTCTCTTTTTCCTTTTTCTTCTTTCGTTGTGTTTGAGTTTTGATGACTCTTATTTTTCTCTTTTTTACGTAATTACTTTGTTTTTGTTGTTTTTTTCTGAATTAATTAATTTGAGTAAATTTGGCGAAGTAGTTCATCATTATGGATTTTTAATTATCACAATAAGAGGAAAATATTTTCCTTTAAAAGGGCTTATTGGCACTTTTTTTATGTGTCATAAGCAATGTTCTATCTTTTTTTAAAGATAAATTAGATTTTATTTTTATCATCGTATTTGTTTAATCATTTCTATTTGCTTTAATATTGTCTATGTATTTTAGCTCTGAAGACAGTGACTCCTCAGAAGAAGAAACACCAACCCCAGCGAAAAACAATCAGGTATTTATTTTTATTTACTTCAACTGATTCTCTGGAAAAAAAGAGACAAACTTATTAATTACTTTCAAAATAAAAGTGCTAAAAATAGGATTGACGAACGGAAGAAAAAATATATAAATCTAAAAAAGCTAAATAAATCTAAATGGAAAAATAAAAAGCAACTAATCTAACAACAGGTTTATGATAATCTACATCATTTCATTTTGTTTGACAACACGTCCGTTATTTTCCATGAAAGGTCTCAGGCAAATTTTCAGGGAGGCAGCTGAAATCAAGAAGCATATATATATATATATATATAAACACATTCAATACCGGAGAAACTAAGACCCATATATTAGGATCTTATTAATTCCGATCCTTCATATATTTTTGTTTTCACAAATTTCTATTACACAACTCGTACCTAATAATACTATACACGGTAAACAATTATGTAAGCGTTATTATACGCGGTAAATAATAAAGCGTTCCAAGACGCTTTATGTAAAATTATTTCCCATGTGGCAGTTATTCAGCTGCCTTTTCACCATTATTCTGAAAAAAAAAACTTTTATTTTCATATTAGTTCTTTAAGGTTTGTCTTGAAGACGTATCTTCTGTTTTTTACTCATTACTTCCCTTTTTTTGCATTTTGCATTTGAAATGTTTTCATGCTATTCCACTTTTTTTTACTGGCCTGAATTGTCGCTTTTTTCATCACTGCGAATTTTTTTGGGTTTTTTTTTTTTTTATGTGCTTTATCAGCGTGTACACTTAGCTGTCTTTGATTATTTACCTTTGTGGAAAAGGGTAAAATTTTAATGCTAATCGTTAAACCTAAAGATTTTCGTAGAAATTTTAGCTAGACACGACCAAAACTAGGGTGAAACAAGGGAGAATAACTAGGGAGAAACTAAAAATTCGATGGTTTATCGTGGATAATGGCTGGAATCAGGGCCATATCCAGGATTTTTGTTTGGGGGGGTACAATTTTTTAACGCACCAGAAATGTGTTTTATGCTTTTTATTACGTTTTGACGAGTCAGAGAAATGTTTTGGAAGGGTTGTTCAAAACCCCCTAACCCCTTCCCTGAATACGACATTGGTTGGAATTATATGCTAGTCACTGCTACCCGGTATTTAACCAGATCATAATTAAAATTACATCCCCTGTTACTAGTTAGAGCTGTGTAGTGGTAATGAGGCTTCATTTTAGAAGTGGAGGATTTGGGTTAAAGCTACACTATGGTGACGGTGTGAAATGATGGCTGCACCTTAGCGTAATGAAATCAGACACTAGACCAGGGTGTAGGATCTTTTCGTTACTCCAGTACTCCATGCCATAGGCAATGTTTTTTTCTATTGGCATGGAGCTTTCCTATCAGAAGCAGAATCATGGCTCCAAGAAGCGAAAGCTCGGCTAAATAACTTCAGATAGTCCTCTCCGAAGGAAAATAAAACTTTTAGAGCAAACCCTCGCAGAGCTTGCCAAAATGCAATGTATTACTCATCAGTATTGCTGAAGGTCTGCACTTCCTGTAAAAGCTATTGAAGTTGTACCATTTTCTTGTAATAAACAGAAACTGGTGGGAAAAAAAGAAAAAGAAATCTGAAGTGTTGCTTCTACAATACTATGTCTTGTAGTTGTGTTTGCCTGTTTTTCTATCATGGACCAGTTTCAATGACTTTTCCACAGAAAATTGGGCATATAGGAATTGCTACACGAGGCTTTGGCCCAAAGGTTAATTGCTTCTGGGCCTGTATGCGGTTGGCAACACTTTCAGTTGCAATATATCTAAAATTTATTTTTTATAAATATTTTTCATTTCGCAAGTTTATTCTATGGCTTTTTTCCTTTTTTACGTCTTTTCTCTCTTTTTTTTGTTGGCTGATTCAATGCTAGGAACTTGTATTTATAATTACCTATGTACACAATGGTAGCATGAAAATGAGATAAGATGTATATTTTTGAAACGTGGGCAGAAAATAAGCTTAAAAATATGTGGCACCAAACAGCTTAAGAAGGTATAACTTTCCTTTAAAGATGTAGTTGTTTTCAAAAATGTTTGAATTTTTACAGAAAAAAGCGTTGTCAAGTTCAAATCATTACTTTTGCTTATTTATTTTTATTGTCTATAGTAGCAACACTGACAAAAATTTAGGCCTGCCCTAAAGACTTGGTGATTTTGAAGCAACCAAATGAAAAATCTTAGAAATTCGTGGCTTTGGTATGAATCATAGCATAAATATTAAACAGTGGCGAAAATTCCTATACTCCTTGAAAATTTTTTGCGACACATATAAGTCGCACACCTTTCTTCATAACTCCGCCTTCGTTAATATTAGCGGTAGTGCTATTACGCAAAGGGAAACTTCCCTTTTCGTGTGCTGTGACGTGTCCTGTTTCTGAACCAAATTTTCGCTACTGTTGAATATTTATGCTATATTATGAATTTGCTTAAGGTCGGCCTAAGGGCTAATAAATCTTTTTATTTGATGTCATTGGTACTTTAAAAGCTAAAACCCTTAAGCATGTTCATACTTTAGCTTTTTAGGGATATTGAATTTTAATTGTATTATAATTTATTCTTTAGTCATTATTTTTATTACTATATTTTCTTCTTTTTATTAAATCGTCTTCCTCAACTCACCCTCTTATATTTTTATCACATGGATGTGTTAAATTTGTGAGCCATTTTTCAAGCAATTCTGCAAGTTAAATCGCTTCGAAGTTTCAAAGAAAATGCAATATTACAGAATCAAAATTCCTCCACTTGTATATCCCTTTTGCATAAATTAAACAACATAAATGAGTGATTGTTCGCTGGAAAAAAGAAAATTAAAACAAGAAAAGAGGACTATTGTGAAACCAGCTGAAAAAAAGCGAAAAAAAAGGATTGGGCGCAGCAATGCATAAAAAAAAAACATTATTAAAAAAGACTTATGGTAACATATATTATAAAGCAATGGTAACATAGGCTCGAATTTTTGATAAGATCGAAATATATTCTATGCACTCGTTTTCCTCGGCTAATCGACTTTTTTTGTTTATGTATTTATAACCTCGATAAATTGGATATCCAGGCTATGGAAAGCCCAATCAGTTTTGCACCCGTATTTTTCACTTTTATTCATAGATTCTAGACAGAAAAAGTTATTGTCTACTTTTCAGTCTATTT
Source organism: Artemia sinica (assembly GCA_027921565.1). Classification (NCBI taxonomy): domain Eukaryota; kingdom Metazoa; phylum Arthropoda; class Branchiopoda; order Anostraca; family Artemiidae; genus Artemia; species Artemia sinica. The sequence continues at coordinate 527,446 of JAPEVW010000055.1, forward strand.
ACAAAACGAGTTTTATTGTGTATACATATATATATATATATATATATATATATATATATATATATATATATATATATATATATATATATATATATATATATATATATATATATATGTATGTATGTATATGTATGTAAAAAACAGACAAAAATAGAATATATTAGATCCCTCTTCTCCTGGAATCGGCATTCGTGTAATTAGAAACAGTGTTAACCAAATGTTTATATTTTCTTTTTAGGTAAAGCCCCAACTGCCCCAAACCAGTCACCAAAACTCCGCCTTCAAAAGCCCCCGCTGAGGAGGACTCGAGGTAATACTTATGTTCTAAAATCAATTAATGCTATTTTATTTTCAAAATTAACAGTATACAAAGCTTAGTTTTACTTCTTGTGGTCTATATTTTAGAGTAAATTGAAAAAAAAAGAATCCAATAATTTATTATTAGGACAAGTAAATTTACCAGATGTTAGAAATTCAACTTTTTAAAATTATAAATAAAGTAAATTATAAGAAAGTTTAACTAGAAAAGTGAGTTTGACATTTAATTTAAAAAAAATTTTTCTTGTGTCACCGTTTTGGATTGCATATTATGAAAAGAACTTAGAGAAAAACGTCAAATAATCATTATAAAAAACCAATGTTTTTATCAGATGTGTCAGATATTCCACTTTTAAATTTATGAACGAAGTAAATTGTAAGAAGAAATAGACGAGAAAAGGCGAGTTTGGCCTTTTGAAAACTAAATGTTTTCTGTTATTATCCTTTTGTATTGCAGGCTAAAATATACAATGTTTTTATATTTGTATATTTTATGATATTTCTTTGGCGTTAAACAAACTTAAACACACTAGACCTCAGCAGAAATACCTTTTCATACGAAGAGATGCTTATATATATATTCTGACGTGATTTAAAGTGCTGGCAGCTCTGTGCCATTTTTTGAAACGAGTGTAACGTCGTATTGGTATTTCCGCTCTAATCTTGGATGTATTACTGAATTGGCGTGATCACCAATTGTTTTTCTGCTCTGGTGTTAAATAAAACTTGTTGCTATAAAATTGGCAAATGGTGAATTAGTGATGCATATTCTTGTATTATTGCGGTCGCTGCGTGCTCACCTCGTCAACTTTTTTTTATAATATTTTTGAGTGTGTTTTTTTTTTTTTTTTTTTTTTTTACTATGGAGTGCTGTTTATTTTTTACTGTTTTTTTTTTTAGCCCATTGGAAGGCTCCTGAGTTTCCAAAAAACATTTTTTTGTATCTTGACAAAAAATAAAATTGGTATAAGTCCTCCCTCCCCTTGATTTTGAAAAATAATGTTTTTTGTCTTTTCATTAATACAATCAGAAGACTTGCCCAGTTTTACCCTGTTAACAGGTTTAACTAGACCTCTGGTGCCAACTCTGAAAATTTCAAGAGCTGCTATGATCCACTATGCCTCACGGGAAATTAACTTTAATATTGCGCTCACTGAATGCAAAAATTTTATGCAAAAAAATTCATGTTTTGAAGAGAAGGAAATAACTAATTATAGAACTTCACTATTGATCATGAATGTAAATTCTGTATGCAAAAAAAAGCTAATTTGTCGTGATAGTGTTTCTGCTCTGGTATTGGGTGAATACTGAATTGGTAATGCTCATTCTGACTGGAAATATTTAAAAATCTGAATAATAAAAAAATATATAGAACAAAAATGAGTGAAAGAAGAGAATTGGTTCAATTAGATGATTTGTTCTGGGTTTAATTAGATAAATAATCTGTGTAATATAAAGGTTCCTGATTCGTAAATATTTTTGAAGATGGCCGAGCAGAGGTCTCGACCGAAATATATGCACTTTTTTTCACTGGCTGTTTAATCCATGTTTTCTCTTCTCGAATATTTTTTTCTGTCGTTTTGTCATTTATAAATGACAAAAAAAAAAGTAACAGAAAAGGGGCTGGTTGCTCTCGTATCACCTTCATTCCTTAAAAAGGTACTATGCTTTTCATTTTCGAATTAAATGTGCTTCCTCTGAAGTGTCTACGACACTTCACTGGCTGTTTAACCCTTGTTTTCTCTTCTTTTCTCTTCTCGAATACTTTTTTTCCTGGGTCAACTAACGTTTACTGATTCGTAAATAATTTTGAAGACGGTCGAGCGGTCGAGCTAGTTTTTTACTGGCTGTTTAATCCTTGTTTTTTCTTTTCTCTTCTCGAATATTTTTTTCTGGGTCAACTTCTGTACTTGTTTGTATTTGCAATTGTTTAGCAAATTTGACTGTAAACAATAACTGTGCTGATGAGTCGAAATAATTTTCGGTTTTATGTCTTTTTAAAAAAAAGTGTTTTTATTATTGTTGCATAAAATGTAGACTGAAGAATAGGCTTGTGGACCCCTTAAATTGCTTTGTGGACCCTCTTTAAAAAAAAAAATTATGAAAAATATTAGATTTAGATGTGCAGGCGATGGCTGCAATATTTCAGTCTGAAAGGATCTGTCGGCCTGGTTGATAGTGATATCGATCTTGAATTTCTTCTGTTAAACAAGCTTTTCTGGCTTGTCCCTTTAATTACCTGAAAATATTTTCCTATTTGGTTCGTATTGTCACTCATTTAACGCCCTAAAAAAAATGTCATAGGTTTTTAGTTTTCGACTTTTTTTTGTCTAGTTTTCCTTCGTTTTTAGGTCATATTTATGTTTTTCTCTTTTTTCTCCTTTAGTATTGAATTTCAAGAGTTTTTATCTTTTCTTTAAGGTGTTTTCTTTTCCTAGTTTGCAATAGTATTTCTACACTTGTTTTGTACTGTTTTAAGCTCAATGGTTACCCTTTTTATAATCTTTTGCATGTAGCCTTAGGGAAGGATAACCACCTAATTCCTTTTTTGTAAATTTAATGATTTCTAATAATTTCGTGAAACTATTCTTAATTATAGATCTTCAACTCTTATAGCAAAAGGAAAAACACTGCCATTTTATTGATGTTTCAGCAGCAATTTGTCCTTTTTTTTAAAGATAAATTAGATTTCATGTTTAATCGTGGTAATTGTCGAATCTGCTTTAATGAATGAGTATAATGTTCATCTATTTCTATTTTAGCTCTGAAGAAAGTGACTCCTCAGAAGAAGAAACGCCCACCCCAGCAAAAAACGCCATCTAAATCAGGTACGTTTTCTTCGACTTATTTCCTGAAAAGAAGAACATTTTTTTTGTTGCGTCCCAATGAAAGGGTTTATCTAAAAAATGATTAAGAATAGGAGAAACATTCCCATGGTACATATTCCTGATCTTGCAATTAATAGTTATCTTGTTTCTGAAAAACAGGATAGTAATCTTGATGTGCACGTTCTATTAACCTCAGTTCCTATCGCTTTTTTTATCACGTCTTTCAAGGTTCCGTGAAGGCACTTTGCACATCCATATAGGGATAACAAAATTAGTACGATTGGTTATCTGACAGTACAGTTGAAATTTCGGGTCAATGGCTCATCTTTCTCAAGGGTTCCTGTGTTTCTGACAGATCTTGTATTTTTAATGGACTTTTGGGCAAAAGGGCAAAACTTTTGGGCAAAAGGGCATTTTTAATAGTCTTTGTGCCTCACAGTTTTCGATTAACGGTAAAAAAAAGATTCAGCTAATATTTGTTTATTTTTTTGTAATTTTTATTAATAATAAGAATTGGCCTTACTAGTCAAAAATACATGCAGTAACAATAATGCGAAGAGGCTGTAGTCTGTAAGAGACTAAACACATCAGTAACCGATGCGATTAATTGAAATAATGACAAAAGAAAAGGAAAAAGTCGAAAGGAGCTTGGTTGATTCGACCTCACCAAACCATAAAAAAAAAAACACTCCATAGATACCCTTGACGCCTAAATACCATATAGGAGCTGCCTCGTCTCTGTCTGAGCTTGCAGAGTCCCACCGCTGACTAATTTCCAAATCAAAATAATCAGCGATTCTAGTTCTTGAACCCCGGCCCTTACGGACACAGGATTGCAAGTCCAGCTCAGAAAATTACTTGTATAATTACTTAACTTACTATCCCCTGTCATTGCATGCTAGTATTACTACAAAATTAACTGTGTGGCAAAGAATGAAAAAGGTAACTTATGTAGCACAATTTTGGGCACTTCAAATATGCCTAGCAACTTAGTTTAATTCAGTATCTCTTCAAACTCGTCGTCACTTTCAGAAAGATTGCATGACCCGGAACACGTGCAAAGAGTCACAATTGTGGACTCGGCCACTGTATATAAATCTAATAAGTATGATCATCCCCTTTCTCAACTATTATACAAAGCCGGACCGAGATGCGAGTGCTCCGGAGAACATTTAAACAAGTGTAAACATAAGCGACATTCGATTTTTTCACGGGTGGACTAGTCAGATTTCTCTTGAACGCGAAACTTGGCTTCACCTTTGTAACACTAAATTTTAAAGAATCTAATTTTAAATTAATTTATTTCAATACATATATGAAAACGGTAATTAGTAGTTAAATATTATTATTATGATATTATTATTATATTATTATTATATTAAATTATATTAATTAATATTATTATAATTAATATAATATATTATAATAATTAATAATATTATTAAATTAATATTATTATTATTATATTAAAATAATATTATTATTTATTATTATTATTAAATATTATTATATTAATATTATGTTTTAGGAATTACAAGTAGGTTTTGAAGTCTCGAGTTGGTTTCAAAGGTATTTTGAGAAAGTTTCTGCGAAAATACGTGTTCCAGGGTAATATACAGTGGACCGCTGATGGCAGATTAAATGGGAGGAGTTGTTTGTACGCGCCGAGAATGTAGTAGTCAAAAATCACTGAGCCGTGATCTTACTGTTATATTATTTATATACAGTGACTCTGGCACAGGGGATCTTCCATACAAGTGCGTCTACATTTTGGTATATGAAAGACCTATAGATAATGAAACATATTAAGGAAAAAAACATATTAAGGAAATAATATGTAGAATAATTATATTTAATCTTATTTTATATGCAGCTAATCTGCTAATTGTTGTTTTTCCGGTTTTTTCTAATACAATTATCTTTTTTTTTTTTTTTCAATAGCTTTTCTTCAGTTTTGAATCATCTCTGAAACAGCATACTCTACAAAATTTGTTTGTAGAGGAAGATAAAGTAATTGCAGTGGCGTTGACACGAAATTCATGAAAAAAACTATTGACTGAAAAATATTTTGTGAAAAAAAAGTATATATAGCGTTTTGTTTTAGAAAAATTGTTAGAATCTTGGGTTGACAATACCGCATAAAATTAAACAAGCTTTATTGTGAAAAATAAAGTGAAAAAAAAACTGAAATAAGTGGAGATAAAGAAATAAGAGGAGATTGTTTTCTTAATGTTTTCTTATCAAGAGGTCCTTCTCTAGGCATATACCTTATATATTAATGGAATGAAATACAACCTGTTGAGATTGGCCACTTTGACAATGAATTTGTCAAAGGAATAATCCCAAAAGTTACACTGTATATCCATCCGAAATTAGGGGTTCTAATGCTGCTGCTTCACACTCTACATCCTGTGATATGTTTCCCCGTTGGTATATAGATCTCGGAATTTGATGCTTAAAGCTGTCTTCAGCAGGCAGGAAGTCTTGCATCAATTTTGGCGCATGGAGCGAGTCTTGCCTATTCAAGTGACAGGCTTGCTATTTGTCAAAAAGACCCAGCAAGTGAAACGTTGATTTGACGCCTGTGTGTCGGTAATGGCTGAGGAGGTTGTTTGTTTTTTTTTTTTTTTTTTTTTTTTTTTTTTTTTTTTTTTTTTTTTTTTTTTTTTTTTTTACGGATCAAGTCATTAGGATTTTTACTTTGGCTGCTATTGTCACTTCTCCCCACATTCATCCCTTCTTATAGTTAATGTATATTGACGATGTCAGCCTTCACTTACCTCGTTGATTCCCCCATGTCACGAACAAGATCATATTTTAGAGCTATTTTCACAAATATCTTCTTCCTGAAAGCTTGTTGTCTCGCTGCTGGAAGCACAGCAGTCCAATACTGACAATAAAGTCACGGGGAAGAGAAATAGCCACCTCCAATCTTTCTTACGATTTTCTCTTAATATTGAGCTTAAAATCACATATGAAGAAACAGACATGCGAATAGCAGTCCATGTTGATTGTAGTTTCAGGAATGAAAGTTCTGTCACTATTGTCTCTACTACACTAAGGCAGTGCAGTATTCCAATGCTGTCAATAAATAATTATGGCCACCTTATGTGCAGGGAAACACTCTGGAAATTGGAGGAATAGCTCCTTCTTTTTGTTCTCTTCTATAGCTAAAAGTGTAAATGAATGTTAAAATATCGATAGAACATCAGTGTCGTTGGCAGAACAGGGACAAAACTTACATTCCTGAAACTAGAATCAACATGGAATGCTATTCGCATGTCTGTTTCTTTATGTGTGATTTTAAGCTCAAGATTAAGAGAAGGTCGTAAGGAAATGGGAACTTCTTGGGAGGGAGTACACAGAGAGTCTTTGGACAATTTGGGATGGAAGAGGAGTGTGCGTAGCTGTGTTGGCCTCAGGCGGCTTGGAACTGCAGAGTTAGTAGTAGTAGTAGATGGTTCCAGTGATTCTTGAAGGTTCTAGGACACGTGGACGATTAGCAAAACTCCCAAGTATAATGTCAAAGCTCCAACTTTTATTCCCGGGAATATCCCAAAGCATGATTAATTAAAGCCAGCAAGTCGGCTTTGTAAGAGGAACTTTTAAGACTATACTGTGATGAATCAAGTTTGATGCTGTCACTGCATGGGACTGACCTTGAAACCCTGCTCATGCCCTTCGACTATGGCAACCACTACCTATCTTTAAGCACACTGGTGAATTAGTTCGATACTTGATACTATAAGTTCATGGTATAGGTCGTAAATCAGTTTCCAGATTTTCTGGGAGCAGACTAAACCCTGCTCATCATCATAGTGCCTCATCCCTTGCTGGAGTCATCGGCCTTAAGAATTAGCTGTCATGACAACAAAATACGAGAACAGATTCAATGCAATCCACTGATCGATGAATAAATTATGTTTTAAATTTCTTACTGTAGCTCAGGTCCTAATTCTGATCTCGTATTAAACTATGAAGCGCGCTTCGGCCGTCGTTGTTCGCGAACTAAATAGAATGATCATTTTCGGGATTTGTTTTTTTCCAAGAGTCATAACTCGTGTACCAAAATATATTTTTTTCAAATCGTTTTTTGACGATTTTAGCTTTAGCCCCAAGACAATGTGGTAAATACAGGTGGGGGGGGGGTTTAATGTTATAATACTATTGTTGTTTCTTGAGAGATGAAAAAAATTAGTGTTGGTGTTATTTTTCTTAAAAATTGAAAAGTAGCTTTAAATTCACAGTGAAGGTCCAAGATGGGGAATTAACTCTTTTAGGGATGGTGCTGTCCAAGTTAGAACTTAGCGTTCTTAGTAGTAGAAACAAGTTAGTAGTCTAATGGTGATAATTATTCTTGAATTTTTGCTGTAAACACCCAACTGTTGAAATAAAAATCATAAACTATGGTAAATAGATAATTATATAATAGATGGTAAAAACTATGTAAATAGATGAGAAAAGATTTGTATAATTTTTAAGCTAATTCTTATTTATCTTCTTGGGGGGGGGAGTGCATATAATTTTGGGATCGATTTGCTGCTTCTTAAAAATAGGGAAAAAAATTTCAACTGATAAGTGAAAATTCAAGATAGGGAACTAATTCTTTTTAGGAGTGGATGTATTGAATTTTTTTGATATGATGGACACTGCCCTCTTTCAGAGAGGAGCGACACCTTGACGTCAATGCGAACTCCTGCAGTTTCTAAAACCTCAAGAAACATGAATGAAAGGCGTGTTATACCTGGCAAATCAGCCAAACATTGTAATATTGGAAATAATCTGGAAGCATCTGGGAAAGCGAATGGGGAACTTCACGTAAGATTCGATGAATGTAATCTAATTTGTATAATCTGCAGAAAGACCTTTGTAACTTTATCATCAGTGAAGAAGCATATTAAGCAAGAACATCAAAAATCAAAAATGTCGACTTTGATTCTGCAAGCTCATGGAGTTTCCCCAACTTCGAGAGACATGTTGACTAACCAGTGTTTTAGTGGAAATGATCTGGAAACTTCTGAGGAAGTGAATAGTCAAGTTGACACAAGTTCCGATGAATCAAATCTATTTTGTATGATCTGCAGCAAAACTTTCACAGCTATTTCTTCACTAAAGAAACATATAGAGCGAAAGCATCAAAAGAAGCAAGTAACCAATTCATATGACCAAATTGGTCTCTTTCAGAGAGAAGGGAGACGCCATCTACGTCTACCCAAAATACTTGCTCTAATACAAGTGAAAAGGGTTTTGAAAAGCCTGAAATAGGTTACAATAGAAACGACACGAGTGTTTATTGTCCAATTTGCAGTAAAACGTACAAGTCAGGCGATGTATTAAAGAAACACGTAAATACAATACACTCAAAGAGTGCCTCGTGCTTTTGTCCAATTTGCTACAAAATGTTGAGTGAGCCATTCCTATTGAATCAGCATATACTGAGTGTTCATGATAAATATAAACCCCACCGCTGCCAGTTTAAGCAGTGTGGTAAGACCTTTTCAAGCAAAATACGGCTTTCTGAACACATGGTCTACCATGGGCCAAAGAAACACACAGTTGTGAAGTTTGTGCAAAAATGTTTTTCTTGCCAAGAGACTTGAAAGTCCACAGAAGGATTCACACTGGCGAAAGGCCGTACAAATGCTATCATTGTGAAATGACATTTACACAGAGTACAAATAGGAACGTTCATGTTGCCTCGCAACATTAAATGTTGCCATTTTGAATTTACATACATTTCTTGTAATGAAAAGTATCTGGGTTAAGTTTTTGTCCCCCTACCATTTTTGTTGATTTCTCAACTCTTTTGTTGGGAATTACTCTCAAGTGAATTCAAGTGTATTAATATAAGGCCCATGCTAGAAATGCCAGTTGACTCTCACCTTTGATAAGACTGTTCTAACCGCAAAATTGAGTGAAAGTAATTATATCTTGCTAACAATCCCAATCAGTCTTTTTGGCCAAAATCTTAGTGATTTACGATTTAAAGGATAATAAATCTAGGCCAAAAATTCATCAGTGCTTAATTTTTAAGCGCTGTTTAAAAATCTTTCTTTTAAAACATTCTCAAGATTAATGTCGTTACCGGCTCAGTTTAAATAAACATTCAGCTTATTTTTAAAAACAAGATCTCTGAAACATTATCAAGATAGATGTCGTTGGTGGCTCAGTTTATCGTCAGTCGCATGGTAGCAGTTTTATTGCGAGCTCTGAATTTTTAGAAGAATGCCTTAAAAATTAGTGAATAACAGTGATGGTATTTCTCCTTTTGAAGACGTTACAATCCTTGCACACCTCCCTGAAATTAATTTAAAGTCCTTGTCTATCGCAAGGAGTTGTCACCCTCAAGGTAAATATAACAAAGAAACCTACACACCTTTGTTTTCCTGCTTTGACCTGAGGTGACCGTATGTTGCCATGAGTTGTATAGTCGTTGTATTATTTACAATTCACTCGTATTCCTCAGTAAATTTTCAGAATTTATGTGCGTTATGATTGTTTTTAATTAACATTAATCTACAATCAATCTAACTGCTAATCACAGTATACTGGTATATATGTTAATAGATTTAGAACAACGGAAGCAAATAATCAAGTTCAAATATTACCTGACATAGCTCTATTGACCTTATTCCAAATTTAAGCCACATTAATGCTTGAGTACATGTATACTTTGTAAGTATATAAGCTAATGCTCCTTTAACGTAATTAGTTTGCGTAAAAATGTAATAATCGTAGTGGTTGGGATAATAGTTAGTAAAAATTCATGGTGTAATGCACAAATGTATGTTTAAGCTGGATACGTTTGTGCCAAAAGCTGATCCCTGGCCCAGTAACAAACTTCTTTGTGCCCCTATCCCTCTTTTTTTTTGAAGTATTAATCCAAAGAAGTTGTTAGATCCTAGAAAAGGCTCTTGGTATTGGAAGCATAGAGCTGACTCTTTTCCTCCTTTTATCAAAACCTCCTCTTTTTACCTCCTTTTTAAACAAAATCCGTTTTACCTCCTTTTAAAACCGCTTTTAATTTTTATTTTATGCAGCAAGTCTTCAATCATCAACTTGCCATTTTTGCTCGCCTATACCCATCTCAGGTCTATCCATACCGGAAAACCGCGAATTTCTATGATTATTCTTTTGGTTGTTTCAAGAAGTACGAAGTTTTTTGGATATGACATTTTTGTCAGTGTCGCCACGTTGAATCCCCCCCCCCCCCAAAAAAAAAGGAAAATTAATTAGCTTAATTCGAAAACGCTATTCGTTCTAAAAAAAACTAGAACATCACTCCATGCTGATTCCCCAAGACAACAATTCGTTCAAACAGAAACATAGAAGGAAAGCTGTTTGGTTTTAGCTTTTTCGCTGATTTTTCATTCACGTTTCTTTTTTTTTATTTGGGACCCGCTACTATCGGAAACCAAATAACAGCATGTAGAGATCTTTTTGATTGGATGCTAGAATTTCTTTTCTTTTTTATGTAAGATTTATTTTGTTGTTTTTAAGTTGCCTCCTTACCAATTGAAACAGTTAAATTTCAATTTCACTGTCCTTTGTACCACGACTTTATCCAGGATTTTTGATCGGGGGGGGGGGGGGTACAAAAACGCCAAAAAAAAAAATCCATCAAAATTTGTCTATATATATATTGTTACGTTTTTACTAATCGGACAAAAATTTTGAGGGGTTCAAAGCCCTCCTGGATACGGCCTTACTTGATACTTCAGTTATATGTACAGTAATATGTAGTTAGTTTATATGTTAGAATAGAACCCTATTTTTCGCTGACTGCATAAGAGTAGTTCCACGTTTATCCGTGAGGGGTCCATATTTTTATGGCGTATCCTCGGAATCTGTTGTCATTCGTAAGGGGTCCATATTTTATGGACTTAGATTTACGTCGTATCCTCGATATCTGTTAGTCATCTGTGAGGGGTCCTTATTTTATACATCTCAATATTTTTATGACGTGTCCTCGATATCTGTTGTTATGCGTTTTGGGTCCATTTTTAAAAGGTGGTGCATGAATTCGGATGTATTTTGGGGGGTCTACATGAATTGTATATGCGGAATGTAAAGGTTATAGAGAAAAGTTAGCGACTGCTTAAGAATGGTTCATATTTATCCGTAAGGAGTCTATTCTTTGGACCTCGATATTCTTATGGTGGTATATCCTCGATATCTGTTGCTATCCATGAGGGGTCCATATTTTTATAACATGAGTATACATGAGTTTGGACGTTCTCATGGTCAACCTGCCTAAGACTCGAGACAGGCGTGCCTTTCCAAATCTAACACACAAATATTTTGTCCAATAAGCGAGTCATACGTACTCCCGCCGTTTACCCATGCCATTTAACTAAACACTTGGAAACCTAACCTGTTAGATAGACTTATCTATCAACAAATGAAATGACATCATTTTTATACAATCCTAAAAAGGGCTTATCCCAGATTTGCTTCTCACTCACTTGGACTATCTGTCTTGGCCTTTTCTACAATTAGCTATGACTTGATGCATGCCCGCAACTACTTGATTTTAATTCTGAATTAAACTTGATTTTAATAAAAAATCAAGTATTTCGCAGGCATCAAGACATGGCTAATTGTAGAAAAAGCCAAGACTGATTGTCCGAGTGATTGAGAGGCAAATCTGGGATAAGCCCTTTTAGGATAGTATAAAAAATGATGTCATTTCATTTGTTGATGGATAATTCTATCTATCATCCGTTCATATGTCATTCCTAAGGCAGAACTAAGGTAGATAATGATAGAATTAAGGGATGAAATATGGATTGATTTTGGGTTGACGCGTGACGTACATGTCCACTGGACTTGTATGTAAAATCTGGGACTGGATTTGCTTGGACTCACAGGCGGCGAACAAGTGAAACTTAAGCCTAATAGACTTGGCCGCTTGTAGTCTAAAGGTAAAATACCGTGTCATAGGATTGACACATGACCAACACGCCCCCTGGACTCGTAGGCGAACGGTGAAACCTATAGTTTTCCAAGTGTTTGGTTAAATGGCACGGGTAAACGGCGGGTGTAACTATGACTCTTATTGGACAAATACTTGTGTTAGCTTTTGGAAAGGCACGCCGTGAGTTCGGACGTTTTGTTAAAGATCGTGAGTTCGGACGTTTTGTAATAATGCAAAGATTATGAAAATAGGGAAAAATCACAAGTGCTTTGTATCGGTATTATTGGATAATGAATTGACTGCAAACTGACAGTCTTTCTACTCTTTGGTATGTGTTCATGCAACTCAAGACCTGTCTGTTAGTTCACTAACGAGAAAACCACTCAAACGCTTGTTTCCCCATAATATTATTCTTGTAGGCCGTTTTTATCATTACAAGGGTTATCAGTTTTTATTTTCCGTTTTTATCAGTACAAGGGTTGGCATACTGGCGGACGAAAAGTAGTTATACACGCTTCTATTAGCTAAAAGATAATAAACAGTTTCTATTTTCCATTAGACGTTTTATCTCCTCTTCTGGACTTCTCTCACATCAAACACCAATTTTTCTATCTCAAAGGTTATTTAAAGGCTATTGCAGTAGCCATCGGAAAACCCAAAACTACTTTGTCTTTTGCTCTGTGAAATTTGTAATGTGTAATAACAGCTTTTGAATTACTAATCGCATGGGCCGTGATTATTTGGTTTCACATCCAATTAGTTAACTTCCAGTGACTAATTTTTTGTTAACTTCCAGTGACTAATTTTTTGTTATACAAATGTTGCTTTAGTCATCACCTAGATGTGGCTTAAAATTGTATTGACTTTTTTTTGTAGTCTTCAGGGATTTTAAATTTAAAGTTTTTTTTTTTTTTCTAGCTTCTGAGGCTGATGAAGATGAAGAAGAAATGCCAGTTTTGGTAAGTCAACATTACTTTAATTGCTATCACGTATAAAAAAAATAATTAAGACTGTTTTTTTATTACATTGTAATTGTATAATTTTAATTATATTATGTATTTTATTATGACCACATGAGATACATTAGCACAATATTAACTACTAAGAAAGGTTGAAACAACTGCGATTGTGTATATTGAAAAAAGTAACATCTTTCCCGGAAAAAAAAAAAACCACTGAACATAATTTACACAATGTATTCTATGTAGCTGATGATAAGTTTTTAGTCTGTAACCAGCATTAGTGCAAATTCAAAAAAAAAAAATCCCTGATGGACGAACTTATTTTCCAATAAATAGCCTAAAGCGTTTTAAATTAGCAAACATCCAATGCAAGTGTTAGATCGTTATTTTCAAAAGACTATCACAAGTTCTAAAAGAGCTGAATTCGTTTCTTATGTCTATTTGAACAAAACAGAAACAACCAAGACAGCAAGACAAATGTTAAAAATTAATAAAACAAAAAATTTAATAGACATAAAAAAGGTCCATACAAATTAAACAAAATTAGTAAAGTTAACACATTAGCACAATGTGTATTGTATGAATATCAAAATATATGACGTAAGTCATATAACAATAATAGCAAATATATTGCAAATTAAAATGTTAGTTTCACTCAATTTAAACAATAAACTAAGGACAAATCACACGTGGTTAGCTACTTCATTGGAAATAGTTATAGTGCTGAATAGTATTAATTGACGAAATCTCAAGAGGAGCTATTTATTATTTATTATTACTTGTGTATTTTTTTTTATATTTATTTTATGTTTATTTTTATTTATTTATTTATATTGTGAATCACAACCCGAGCGACAAATATGGTTTTTACTACGTAAGGAATCGAAATTTTTTGGAGATCTTTTGCCGTTTATCATTTTCTGCTCTTTCGAATGACCTAGGTGGGACTCTGCACGACCCTCTGTGGCTAAGTAATGGGAAATTTAGAAATTAGCATAATCGAATCACCAGCACTTTTCCTGAGAGTGAAATTTCCCTACGAGCAAAATTATCCTATCCTGCTTATTTGTTTTACGATCATCGATGAATGGAGTAAAAATGAGCCGAATTTCATTAACTAGACAAAAAGGAAATATTATTTTAATAATTAATAAAATGAATGTGTTATAATATTATATTGTATAAGTACCAGGGGGCCGTGAAAAGAAAAAGTGTGTATTTAATCCCCTTTCACAAAACAACTATAATTTCTTTCTATTTGGCAAACTTTTTTGCACACTCGTATAAAAAATGTTTCTGTACTGTTGGCAATCAAATTGTAATGTGCTTTTTAAAAATATGAATTAAAATAAACTTGGTGGACTGTGATGAAAAAGTTCAGAACAAGGGGTAGTTGGAGTAAAGCCAAAACAGATGGTCTGAGTGAGAGGTAAAGCTGGCATAACCCCTTTTCAGAATTGTATAAAAATGATGTCATCGACAATTAATTTCGGAATATTTATTTTTGAAAAAGTAAACATTCTTTTAAGCATACATTTCTTGTATTCATTTTTTCATGTCTTATAATAATGATTTCATTTCTTTTTTCATTACTTTTCGTCTTCGAACGATACTGTTTTATCCTCAAGTCTTGCTGTCACTAAATTGCTAGATGAATGTCAATAGTCTGGATAGTCAGGTGTAGACATGCATGGACGATTAAAAGACGGTTATGGACGGTTAAAGGGAGGTGGATCAACTTCGGAAAACCCGTTTATATAGGAATAAAAGAACACTGGGAATACCGTACCAATCCCAAATTTTCATAGACGAACTAAGGTGTACCCGAAATCATGTGAACAACTCCGTCCAATTTCGTTAACTCCGAATCTCGCCAAAGTCACCTAATCTTTTATATATTATGAACTCCTGACGCAAATCAGCCTTTCCCTTACCCTTTCCAGTATGGGCCAGCCCTAACTCCTTTTACGTCTCATCATATGATAACTGAATGGCTAGGCAGGGGAATCACCATAGTAGACCTTCTGCTCGCTGATCTCTGTAAAGCGTTTGATTTAATATGCCATATCACTGTTATACAAAATCTGAAACAAATGGGGACTAGAAAACATACTCTGTTGTTGATAGTCGATTTCTTCAGAAGCCGTCACCAGTGTGTGTTTACGCTTTTTGCCAGAGATATCAACTCTGAATGAGCTGAAATAACGTTTGGTGTTCCCCAAGGTACCAAGCTGGCTGCCTTACTGTTCTTGGCTGAGATCAACTACATCCTCGTTGACTTTGATAACGCTTTAAATGCGTCGATGATCTGCCCGCCTTGCTCAAATTTCTCGTAGATCAATCCCAAACAATACCACAGTTCCAAGGTGAATTTCAAGACGGTTGCAGGGATAATTAACGTCATTAAAACAAAAGTGATGCGCTATATCTGATTAAAAGGGACGTGGCTTGTACTGAACCCTGGTTCCTTACCACTTCAACTGCAATTGTTCTTGGTGTGACTTTCAGTACTGACTGTTCTTTCAGCTACCATGTTCCTAACTTTGTGAAAAAAGGGTAACTACGCTTTGCGGTCACTGACTACACTCCGACGACTAGATTTTCCAGTGAATCAGTTACGACTAGCGAATACCTGCTATATACGTCCCTTACTAGAATACGCATGCCCAGTTGGGGCACCACAGGTGCACACAATTGACTACTTAAGTGATGATCTCGAGGGTGTTCTCCAAATATGACACGTATGTAACTGCAGTTGCAACGTTGAAAATACCAACGCCGAGAGAACGGAGATTCCATCTCATGTGCGAATTTGTACAGTCGCTCCGCGCCGGTGAAAAGCACAGTACGTTGTTGCCTCCTCGTATTGCCCCCAAAGCCAATGCTCGACACACCAACAAGTTCGAGCCAATAAGATGCGCAACGAATCAATTCAGCTGTTCTTTTATTACGTTTTATACAAGTGTCATTAATCATGCTTTTTTTTTTTTTTTTTTTTTTTTTTTTTTTTTTTTTTTTTTTTTTTTTTTTTTTTTTTTTTTTTTTTTTGTAAGAGGTAGTGTTATTTAGTTGAGGCTCTTGTTAACACTATGAACGCTGTTTTTAAATAGATGAATCTTTAAAAAAAGTAACATTCATAACTTATATTCGAAAATAGGCTGTATGTGACAAGGCTGTTCACGATTCTTGAATTTAGTTCGGTAGTACATGTTCTTGTTGCTGCTAACTTAGGAATGACAATATTTTCTTAATTGTTTACTTATTTATTACTTATTAATTATTGGTTAACTTATTAAGGCAATAGGAATTACTGAAATTATAGATGATTTTTATCGCTAATTTTTCATAACGAAGTCCTATTAATTTTTCTTTCTTTGCAGAAAAGACCAAACTTGGACAATTCTGCAAATAAGGTAAGTCATGCTTTGAAAAGTGATTTTTGTTCTATTAGAAAGTGGGTAGCTCTGTCTCCCTATTATTATTTATTGGCATTAGCCCTATTCTATGTGCGTACGCATTAAATATTTTTGGGCAATGGTAAAAACGGGCATCATAAGGAAACTTTGAATTCTTATGAGGGGGTGGGGGACCACATTCAGAATAAGATTTTACTAGTATTAGAATTTAGCTAGCGCTAATTTAGGGAATCAACTAGGACCAAATTCGTTCACAAATGAGATTGACATTAGCCCCTATTCTATGCGCGTACGCATTAAATATTTTTGGGCAATGGTAAAAAAAACTGGCATCATAAGGAAATTTTGAATTCTTGTGAGGGAGAGGGGGATTACATTCAGAATAAGATTTTACTAGTATTAGAATTTAGCTAGCGCTAATTTAGGGAATCAACTAGACCAAATTCGTTCACAAATGAGATTGACATTAGCCCCTATTCTATGCGCGTACGCATTAAATATTTTTGGGCAATGGTAAAAACGGGCATCATAAGGAAACTTTGAATTCTTATGAAAGGGGGACCACATTCAGAATAAGATTTTACTAGTATTAGAATTTAGCTAGCGCTAATTTAGAGAATCAACTAGGACCAAATTCGTTCACAAATGAGATTGACATTAGCCCCTATTCTATGCGCGTACGCATTAAATATTTTTTGGGCAATGGTAAAAACTGGCATCATAAGGAAATTTTGAATTCTTGTGAGGGAGAGGGGGATTACATTCAGAATAAGATTTTACTAGTATTAGAATTTAGCTAGCGCTAATTTAGGGAATCAACTAGGACCAAATTCGTTCACAAATGAGATTGACATTAGCCCTATTCTATGCGCGTACGCATTAAATATTTTTGGGCAATGGTAAAAACGGGCATCATAAGGAAACTTTGAATTCTTATCAGGGGGAGGGGGACCACATTCAGAATAAGATTTTACTAGTATTAGAATTTAGCTAGCGCTAATTTAGGGAATCAACTAGGACCAAATTCGTTCACAAATGAGATTGACATTAGCCCCTATTCTATGCGCGTACGCATTAAATATTTTTGGGCAATGGTAAAAAACGGGCATCATAAGGAAACTTTGAATTCTTATGAGGGGGAGGGGGACCACATTCAGAATAAGATTTTACTAGTATTAGAATTTAGCTAGCGCTAATTTAGGGAATCAACTAGGACCAAATTCGTTCACAAATGAGATTGACATTAGCCCCTATTCTATGCGCGTACGCATTAAATATTTTTGGGCAATGGTAAAAACGGGCATCATAAGGAAACTTTGAATTCTTATGAGGGGGAGGGGGACCACATTCAGAATAAGATTTTACTGGTATTAGGATTTAGCTAGCGCTAATTTAGGGAATCCACTAGTACAATTTCGTTCACAAATGAGATTTAGCTAGTGTCTAAAACTGAAGTTTAATCGAATGAAACTTAGTTAATGTCAAGCCAATCATAATTTTTCTTAGAATTTTCTGACTGACTAATACCAGAACCACATCCAGATAGAAAAAAAAAAATGGAAGGGCTCGTCAGAGCTCAAGGAAATTTGTACGACATGAGAAACAAGACAGTATGGGACAAAGGCAAATACATAGAGTAATTACAGTATTAGTTGACATTATCCATTGCGAATGGTTAAATCTGATCACTAGCGTCAATTAGTACCGAGCTTTGGAACGGGCTGAATCTTTGTATTAGTAAAAATATCGTTGTGAATGGGTCTTTAGACACTTGGTCTATTATTTTGAGGATTGTCTAGTTGTTTAAGTTTAGTTCGAAATTATTACTAAAGACAAATAATTAAAAGAATGTTAAAAATAATTATTTTAAGATGAAGTAATGTGACTTTAACTACGAAAATTAATTTTGCTCTATCGGCTATAAAGTTCCTAAATGTATTTAAGAATCCTGTGAATGAGGATGGTGAAGAAATTTAAGGGGAATAATAAGAAAAGACTTGAACTGACTGAAGAAGAATCTTAAAAAATGTGTAATAATATAAATAAAACTATTAGAGGATAAATAGATAAACCGTTGATAATGGATGAGGTTAAGCTAGATGCATATGTAGAATGGGACTCAGGTACTCCATGTCGAAATTATATAATTGAACTGTAGATTTTAATTGAGGACGGGCGAATTTTAGTTGTCTTAATTTGTAAAATATGAATAAAGAAAAAAAGTGCATTTGAGAGGGATAAACCCGCGGGTATGTTAATCCTTCAGACGTTTAATGCCGTTTAGATGTTTTATTTTTTGAAACCCCTATCTTAATTTTTATTAGTCTTTCCGGGTTCCATTATGAAATGCGAAACTGCAATGGTTTTTTGGGGTGTTGGGTACATTTTTCGGAATAGATTTGTTCTAATTGGTGCCTTTGCCAAAATTAACAACAATTGATCAAAAATTTGAACATGTTTGCCATTAAGTTACACACTTGAAGGAATAACACATGATAAATCTATTCCAAACACCGGTACATTCTCACCTTTGCAGATAGGTGGGGGAGGGGGCAATAAATTTATAGTTTTGACGATGTTGTGTTGTTATCACTCTAGTATTTTTCATGCTCTAGTAAATCTTAGAATTATTTTCTTAGGAAAATAAACATTTATCCTCCTCCAATGTGCAGAGTTGACGCATGTTGCATGATAATATGACTTGTCAGTTATGTTTTGATAAGCAGATGTGGGTCAATGTATGTTTTTCAGGTTTCAATTTTAAGAAAACTTTCCTTCCATTTCACCTCTTTTTTTTTTGTTTTTTTTTTTTTTTTTTTTTTTTACCAAAAGTAAATGTAAAAGTCTTGATGTGATAGCTTGACTTGTGATAACCTGGCTTGTGATGAGAATAAATGTAAGTGTCTTGATGTGATAACCTGGCTTGTAATATGAGTAAATGTAAAAGTCTTGATGTGATAACCTGGCTTGTAATGCGAGTAAATGTAATTCTTGATGTGATAAAGTCTTGATGTCATAACCTGGCTTGTGATCAGGCATACTTTAAAATAGGGCACTCAAAAGAAGTACCGAAGAAAGTGTAAACGTGATAAAGTAAGAATAAAAAGGTACGATAACAGCACGGAGGACCACAAGTTTGACCCCAAGGAGAAGAGGGAGATGAATAGTGGGTATTTGTGGGGGATCAGGTGGAGGATGGTCACATTAAGCATCGGTAATTACTTGAAGACAAATAATGGAGTAGTTATTTTATTAGATTACAGTTCTCTTTATTATTTTCCTGTGGAAATATGGAAGTTCTTACAAATGTAGGGTAATTTTGTTGGACCGACCCAAGACGATTTTACAGACAGATATTCATCCTTATTTTTAGAGAAAAAAAAAGTTAAATCAGTATGATTTTAAAGAGAGAAATAATTCTCCTTGAAACTTGCTTCAGGACAGAAGAATTCCGATGCTCTTGAAAGTTAGACCATAAACTGCCAATTTTTTGTTTCAATGGCCTTAACTTCTTCTTCTTCTTCTATTTAACAGCAGGCGGGCTTTTCAGTATAACTATTTAGCCCTTTTCCTTTTGCTTCACTCTGTGGGCTACAGAGCTACTGGCTTGATTGCCTCATATTTATTAGATATATTCAGATATCTTTCAGCAGATCTTTCGACTCTAGGAGTTCAAATATAAGATGATAGATGTCGATTTCTATGCTCTGTGTGCAGGTACAGTTGGCTAGGCTCTTGGCTTCTGCTGTGCGATTTTATTGGCCGAAATTTAAATGTACATGCCTAAGGGCTGAATTTAGCTTAACCAGGCAACAGTGCTACCTGTTAGCTCTGACAATAGAGCTAATATTGCGTAAGGACAAATTAGGGGTTTTTATTTCGAGGATATATTAAAAGGTAAATATGAGAATCGTTGTTAATGAGCTGGAATATTGACAATAACACCCCATTATATGGACAGGCTCAGACGCAGTCGAAGTTGATGAATAAGAAGATTCTGTAACTCTATTAAACCAAAGAGTTCACTTTCTTAAATTAGAGATTTTATTTACTTAAATGTGTTTTCTCATTGGGCTATCTGTGTCAAAATTGAATATGAAAAAGGTGGCTTATATTTATGGTGCAGAAGTAGTATCCAAAAATCATCATCTAGAGGCTGTTATATGATTATGAATGAATGAAGGAATTTATTGTGAACCCGTCAAGTTTAGACAAGAAACTCAGACGGAGCAAAAATAAAAGAAAATAAGAAAATGAAAAACGAAAAGACGTTTCAACAGAAACAGTAATGAAAAAGAAAGAAAAACAAGACACTTACACTTAACCTATCAAGGAGAAAAGAAAATTCACATTACTGATGAAAACTATTGGGTTATATGGGCCACCACTGAGTTTGAAGATTATTATTGATTTTTTAACAATCTGTTCTTCTGTCGCTTTTAGTGGATCCGTGATATTGTAAATCCTGATTGTTTTTGTATTCCTGGTCCAAGGTGGGAGTCTGCGTAAATATTTTGCAAACCGGAAAAAATGCTGCGGATTTTATTTTCATCTGTTTGAGTAAATCTGTCTACGCTATGTTATCTTTAACTTGCAGTATTCTGTTCTCTCTCTATTTTGTCTTTTCCGTTTCTCTCCAAGGATGCATGAACCGGCTTTTGAAAGTTTTTTTTTGTGTATTTGGGCTATAAAAAAAAAAAAATCAAAAAATTGTTTTAAGAGAATACCCATAACAAGGTTATTTCCCCGCGGTTTCTAGGAAGCAAAAATAAAGTTTTATCTAAGAAGATGATTGTACAAGCTGGAGAGTTAACGTACGTGCTAAGTTAAAATCCTTTCTTTTGATTGCAAACAAAGTCAAGCATTTTTCCGTTACTTGATCAACGGAATTTTGCAATTTTCCTCTATTGTAGATCTGAACATAAATTTTACCCTATTTGCTAAATTATGATTTTCGTTGTAAAAATATTCGGATATATTTCTAGCCGAAAACTCCGTTTCGTAGAGTAGTGGAGGAAACTATCGAGATAGACCAACGACTGAAAGACAATTCCTTTGACTCGAAGGTAATTATCCTCTTGGAATACTTCATTTTCCCCACGAGGACGCATCAGTCACTGTCTTTGATCTGACCGGGCAAGTCGGTTAATTTCGTGGCAATCAGTAATTAAACAAAAATGAAAATTTTTGTTTTTATATGAGAGCGTCAAGTTCGGCTCTGCTTGTTCAACTGAGCAAAAACCAGTATTTCCCCTCTTTATCTATGAATGTATAAAAATTGTTGTTTAAGATACTTTGACAAGTTACTGATGTGTCCTCTTTTTTTTAGGAATCAGAAGATTTTGGTTTTTTCTCCTCGTGGTAGAGGTAGAGGAACACCACGTGGTCGAGGAGGTGATAGAGGTCGTGGAGGAGATAGAGAGGACGCGGTGGTCGTGGTGGTCGTGGAGGGAGAAGTGATGGTGGTGGTGGCGGATTTGCATGCTATAATTGTGGTGATGAAGGTCATAGATCAATGGAATGTCCAACACGTGGACCAATGAAATGCTACAACTGTCAAGGAGAAGGCCACCAGTCGAGAGATTGTCCTGAAGGACGTAAAGAGCGTGGACCCATGAAATGTTTCAACTGTCAAGGAGAAGGTCACATGTCTAGAGATTGTCCTGAAGCACGTCAAGAGCGTGGGCCAATGAAATGTTTCAACTGTCAAGGGGAAGGCCATATGTCTAGAGACTGTACTCAAGCGCGTGTTGAACGGGGAGGTCGTGGTGGAGGTCGAGGATTTTCACGCGGTGGTGATAGAGGATTTTCCAGAGGCGGTCGTGGAACGCCTAGAGGAGGGCGAGGTGGAATGTCGATTGATGTATCTGGCAGCGGTGGAAATAAGAAAATGAAATTTGATGAAGAATAACCCCTAGGATTTTCTAATAATTGTATCGTGTACATAATAATAGGTATGTTCTTTTTTCACTTTTTGTTCTGTGTACATCCATATATGCTACTTCGAAGGGTAGAATATAAAAGTTAGCTTTTAATATTCTCCGCGTCAAAATAATTGAAAGAGAAACTGTTGATTGAGCTACATAAAAAGTATATTCTACTCTGTAATATTCTGTTTCTTGACATTTAATGTTATATTAGACTGAAGGAAACTCCTCCGGGGAACCATAATGAAACTTACCTGTAAAAACAGCATCTTGTTTCGAAACCAGCAACTTATGCTAACCTCAAAGTAAGAAGGACAGGGAAAATGAAATCTGATTATTTGAATGGTTTAAGTGAAAATTCACCCAACTATATGTGTCTGTTACCATATAAACCACATACCATGTGGTTTACACCGTGAACAATAAATTACCAAAGACAGTGAAACCCAACAAAAAATATGCTAAAAACGTAAGCTATAGAAGAGCTTAAGAAGGGCATTTCCCCTTGAAGGTATAGGGGTTTTGAAGGGGTAGGGATTCTACCAGCAAAAACCTCTAAAAACCAGCAACTTATCAGGTTCGTTGTAAACTTTTAGTTTGTGTGGGATATCTATAATCGACTCTATATCTATAATCTATCTATAGATTATAGATATCTATCTATCTATAATCGATTGGGTGGTTTTGCCATAGCTCTTGTAGAGCTTGATTAAGAGATTCGAATAAATGACAGAAAAATAAAAGCTGGTAGCTATTTTCCCAGATATCTTTTCTGGGAAATCATTTAACTTATCATGTTCTGTGCCGGAAATCGAGATATTAAGTTTTGATGAAACTTGGAGCATCAGAAAGTGGGAATTTGGTTGTTTTTTGATTAAATAAAGCAGTATTTTCTTCTGTATTCTTAACTGATCAGGCTTTTATATGGAAGTTGCTTCGCTTTTCTTTCCTACTTCTTTTGAATATCATGCGATTTGAACATGTTACAATTTAGCCTTTTCCCAACAAGTCATAGCTGGGTTTTTTTTTTCTCTCCATTCCTTTTCTCTTCCTTTTCTATTCTCTTTTTTTCTCTTTCCATCTATCTGGCTCTCTTCCTACTTCGTCCTAGTAATGTTACTTGTGTTGGAAAGCCTCAGTTTTACACTTGACCGAAATTGCTTGAAACTGATCTATTCTAAGATAGGAGAATCAGTATTTGTGAAGAGTTATTATGATCAGTCTTTTTTTGGGGGGGGGGGTCCTATTTTGTCTCCTCATTTGTGAATTTAAGTCCTTGTTCCCTATGATTCAAAATTTTTTTCCAATATTTTATGCAGTGTTATTTTCAATCTGATTATTTTTATTAGGCAAAATTTTCTTGTTTATTATTGTGTGTTAATGAACATCCTAAGTGAAACATGATTCATTATACATGTATTTATTTAATACATGAACATTGATTCAGGGTAATATGTCCCTTTTCACTGTTTTTCTCCAAATTCTTTTTTTTCAAGTATGTGGGCATTAAATAAGTATGATCTAGTAAAATATTAATTATTATTTATATTAATAATTAAAGTTATGTTAATAAGTATATTAATAAATATGATGAAATTTCTGTGATAGAATAATCTTCTTGGATTTTTCCTGGAATAGTCGGTGTAAATTGTCATTGAAATAAGCAAGGAAACTATTTTATTCAGGAGTTGGGATGTGGCACAGGGAGTAATTGCTGGCTAATGGTAATTTGACTTATTCTGTTTAAATTTTTTGCAGCGTGGCGCGCGTGGCAGTTGGGGAGAACGAGCAAACGAGGATTTACGCTTCACAAAGGGCAAAAGTTTCCGTCATGAGAAAACCAAGAAAAAGCGAGGCTCCTATAGAGGTGGAACCATAGACACGAGTGTTAATTCTATCCGATTTGATGATTAAGCTAATTTGTATAAACAGCTGTTAAGGGATTTTTTTTTAATCTAAGACTATTAGTGAATCTAAGTTTGCTTACTTGTGACACAAAATATTACCATACAAAGGATGTGTGTAGGTGGTAAGGAGAGAAAAAAGAAATTATTTTCTTTGTTTGGTAATTTTTGTTTATTGCAGTGTGGCTTTAGGGTGCTAGACTCCTTAGTTCATTGGTAGGCAAAAAATAAAATTCGCTTACAGAATATTGTAAGGTTTAATCAGGCTCATATTGTGTTACAGACTTAGAGGGTCCCGCATGAGAATACGTGCCCATACTGTCAGTCCATTTTTTTTTTAATTAAAAAATAATTCGCTTACCCTTTAACTAATGGCAGGGGCGAATCTATGTCATTTTTATTGGGGGGGGTGGGGGCAAGAGGAGTCCATATCTGGATAGTCAAAGGGCATGGGATGTATAATAACTTTTTCCTTCACATTATTTGGGGGGGGGGAACTGTCTCCCTCCTTGCCATCCCCAAACGACGCCCCTGACTGTTGGGGAAAATTCGCTTACCAGAGGACTAAGCCTAAAAACCCGACGACGAAAGAGTACACTTAACCTGTTTTCTATTTTGTACATTTTCTGAGTAAACATTTTCTTGAGGCAATCAAGCCAGTAGCTCTGTAGCCCACAGAGTGAAGCAAAAGGAAAAGGGCTAAATAGTATTACTGAAAAGCCCGCCTGCTGTTAAATAGAAAAAGAAGAAGAGTAAAAACAAAAAATCTCTTCCATTAATACTTTACCAGCTGTTGGTGGTTCAAGTTAGGTCTCAATAGAAATGGGTGTGTGTTACATCTAAATAATTTTTCTTTCAGAAAACATGGCAATTAAGAGTTTTGCGAATAATTGAAAATCCGTATTCTGTTTCAACTAAAAAATTTGGCAGCACATCATCGCCCTTGATATTGTACAATCTGATTTAAATGATTCCTGAGAAAATGCAGAAATGGAAAACGGTTTAAGCTTTTCTTTATATGTATATGACTGACAGTTAGTCTGTTCATTTTTTTTTTTTCTATGTCAAATTTTTTTAATATTCAATTGAAATTTATGGCAAATAATCTCTTGTCTTTGGCTCAGAAACGAAAAATTATGTTTTACTAAGATAATGCAGTGATGATTTTTTTTTTTTTTACAGTATGGTGTAGGCGGATATTAATTGGATATTTCGGCTATACAACAAATAGGTCTTCAGCGAAAATGTATTCCATTCTTTTTGTATATTGTGTTGAACCTGAATTGGGTTGTATTTCTGCGCGTGTTTTATCTTGCCGAATTCTCGGCAGTATTGATGAGCCATGTTATTTTTAAATGCCGATGTAAGCCAGCGTTATTAAGTTAAAGCTAGCTAGACCAAAATAAATGGTTCAATTAAACATGCTTTTATTGTTTTTTATCACCACTTTGTCTTAGGAAATTTTACTTTCTCGTTTGTCTTATCTTTCAATGCTAATGTGGAACATTTTATTGAATTCCATGTATATACGCTGTGAAGGAGATAAATACTTTCTATTCTCCTAATAAAAATAAGTGGAATGTCCGCCGGATTTTAGGACTATATTAGTCCTTTTTGCGAAAAAGGAGGATGTTTAATACCTTACATGTCATAGTACTGGTTCCCAGCCGACTGTGCAATGTCCCGCCTAGATATTAAAAAAAAAAAAATTCTGATGCCCCCTTGTGATATTTAAATTTTACAAATCCTGCAAAAGAGAACTAAACTTTTGATTTCTGTCTGAATGAACTCTCTCCCGGCTTATCCCGACTAGAACTTCTAATTTGCGTTTGAATGAGCCTACTACCGATCTTCTAGGACCATTGGTTCTGTATGATTACCCCCGGGGAAATAACGTGATCTTTCTTCTGGCAAAAATACACTGTCCCACGTTTTATATATAGGAACTTGAAACCTCTACAGCCGTGATTCCGAATGTAGGCGCAGGCCCCAGTGGCAAGGGCGTCCCGAGGCTCGTTTTATTTGGGGCGATCTTCGTAAAGTTTACCGAATCGCTACCTGATTATACCGAAATTTCTGCAGAAATCAAGAATTTTGCTAAATTTCTGCCGATTTTGCTAAATTTCTGCAGAAATTTTCACCTTCGGCGGAAATTTTCCCGAACGCCAAATGTTGGGGGGGGGGGGCATAACATTTCATATATAAATTAATTTTTAAAATTTATATATATAAATATGATATTTTCCCTCGTGATATTTAAATTTTGCAAATCTTTCGAAGCGCCACTGGCGGTGCCTGCACACCGCATTGGAATTAACGGGGCTCTAGCCTTGGTATATTATTTGATGTACACTTTTTTTCAATAAACCCAAATATTATATTAAGAAAAATTATTATTTGATTAATTATAATGACGCATTATCATTATTAGTACATGTCATTCATTGCTATTAATACAATTGTTGTTATCAGGTTTAAAATGTTTTAGGTTTTAAACCTGAGGTTTTATCAGGTTTAAAATGATTGTTAGTTTTTCAATGTATAATAACTGTTTAACTATCTATTATCAGGGTTTAGCGAAAAATAACTTTCAAATACAAAACCTCTTAAAATTTAGTTGCAAAACAGAAGCCTGACAATTTTTTTGTAATTTACAAAAAAAAAAGTGAAATGAGAGACATGACAGATAAACTTCTATAATAGTAAGATAGCAAAATAGAGAAAAGGAAAGGAAAAAGAATCCTTAAACGGAAAAAAATAGAGAAAACGAAAGAAAAAAATGAAAAAAAAGGGGGGGGGGAATAGAGAAAAGAGAATTTAAAAGGAAAAAAATTGCTTCCTTTATTATAATGCAACAAAAGAGTACTTTTACGAAGTTGAAAATAATTTTTTTGACCACCATGCCTTTCTATTTACAAAAGAAGCGAAAATTAAAAATTGAATAACGGTATAACTTTTTAATTAGAAAGCGAGGAAAAGAAAGATTTTGCGCCAATAATAATTAGATTTCGAATATTTCGGCTTCACATGCGGAAGCCAATGTCCGGAAATGGGCTTGTCCTCTAATGTTAGGGCCGAAATTTATAATATTTTTTTCTATATAGCTCTGCTAAAGCCACTTTGTCTCTGAGATTTTATAACTAGAATGAAATGAAAATATCGAAAAGTTTGAAATATCAATTGACTGTTCTAAAAAACTAAAAAGGAACCTTTTGTACAAATAATGATAATTCCGAATATTTTGGATAAGAAATTATTTATTGTGAGATTTTCTGACATTTGCGGCTAAGATCTCCAATTAAATGATTTACCTTAAGATCTCCTATTAAATTTACCTAAATATAAACAAACTAAGAGAGTGAAGGACGGATATTCTTAAGGGCAGGGGCGTCCTGAGGCTCATTTTATTAGGGGGGGGGGGGGTGATCTTCGTAAATTTTACCGAATTGCTACCTGATTTATGCCGAATTTTCTGCAGAAATCAAGGATTTTGCTAAATTTCGGCCGATTTTGAAAAATTTTCGCCGTCAGTGAAAATTTTATCGAATGCCAAAACAGTTAGGGGGCGCCCCCCCCCCCTCGGGACGCCCCTGCTTAAGGACCCACCTAATGAGGATGCCAATTTTAAAACTGCTTGTAGTGACCAGCATTTTGTATAATACTGCATGTATAGGCCTACTGCTTTGTATGCACACTGCTTTTCCATTTACAGAATTTAAGAGAAAAAAGCAACGGGCATAATTTAGAGAAAACAGTAGAACAAAAAAAAACTTGCAAAAAAAGATAAGAAAAGCGAAAATAGGGTTTCTTAAGGCCAACGAAAATACTTTTGTAGTAAAAACGGACATTTCGAGAAGACAACTGCTTCCCTTCTTCGGCAATATTAGAGAAAGCAAAAAAAGATTTAGACCTGAAAAATATAAAATAAGTAAAATGACAAAAACAAACAACGTGGGTATCAAAATGAAACAATATCGTAAATTAGAAGAACTAAAAAGCTAACAACACGGAATAAAATAACAGTTAAAAAAAAAAATCAAAACAGACAAAAAAAGGTTAGCCATTCACCCGAAATCTAAAGACTAGCGATGTTCTTAGCTCGAACATAGACACGACTAATATTTTGTCATGTGAAATAAAATATCAAAGTAGATTACAACGTCACATCTGTCCAATTCCAAGTAAAGCCTGTTTAGCACAGAATCTTTAAAATATAAGGGGAATTAACAAATTATGTGAATTATTCTCCTCTGGGAAAGCCAATATAATAGTCACTTATTTTAAAATCACTCGTATCCCTGTTAAGAGCCAAATATAAATTTTGATATTTATGCATTTCAAACGCCTCTCTTTATTGATGAGCTAAACTGTCATAAGAAATTAAGCTAGTCTGGTCAAATAAAATATGGTAAGATAAGATATTTATTTCAAAAAATGACTATCACAAGCCCCGAAGGGCCGAATTCGCATTTCGGGGTCATATAATAAAAAAAAGACATAGAAATAGCACAACAACTAAAAAACTGGCTAAACAATCCCAAAAACAACAATATCAGAAAGGCACAAGCCAGCCATTCATTAGTCTAAAAAAAACAAAAAAGTGTGTCAAATGTAAGAAAGTTAAAAAGGCACAAATTAAAACAAAACCAAAAAAAAAAAATTGAGATAAAAATAGTGTTAAAAAGGTTTAAAAGAGAGTATATAAAAAGGGGAGGGAACGGAAGAGCCAAACGGACACCAGCATGGGTATCACCAGTACAAAAAACAAAAAAAAAACTAGTGGTTTATTTGATCAGTAATGAAGGGGACAAAGGTTTTTTCATATTGGAGGTTAAACAACGGATGGGGACAAGATGGGAATGGGTTCAGAAACAGTACGTGGCAGGCGGTGTCTGGATGGGGAGTGTCTTCTGGGAAAAATGTTTTCCGTGCGAGGGTTTATTATTGCATTTTTTTGCAAAACGGAGGCACAGCGTTCCTCTCCTGTGCTCAAGAGTTTCCAGCTTGGCCTTTTTTAGAAGGAGTGAATATGGTACCAAAGTTTCTTTAAAAATTATTCTTAGGGCTCTTTTTTGAATAGATTCAATTTTATCTGATTCATTACGGGAGATGCCAGGATGCCAAACTGGACAAGCATATTCGAGATGCGGGCGGACAAAGGAAGTATAAATCCTTAAAGAATGGGATGGGGGGATGTTAAATTTATTCAAGAGCTTAAGGAGAGACATGGACGCATTAGCTCTACGGACAATATCTTTCACGTGGATATCCCACTTTAAATTAAAGGAAATTGTAACCCCAAGTAATTTAAAGGATGACAGAAATATCTGGGGGGATAGGGTCAAGGAAGGCGGGAATAGATTTCAAGAAATTTATCGTCATTATATTTGATTTAGTGGAATTTACTTTCATATTTAAATTCTTAGCTTCATCCGAAATCTGGGTTAGAATTTCAAGGAGGTCACTTTTAATATTCCTGTGACATACTTCGAGGATCGACAAGTCATCCATGTATTTCCACCTTTGGGGGAAGTCCTTACCAATATCGTTAATCATGACTAGAAATAAAAGTGGTCCCAATAAGGTTCCTTGAGGAATTCCACAATATATAGGGAGGGGGTTAGAGAAAATATTTTTGTAATTAACAACTTGGGATCTATTTGAAAGAAACGATATAACAATATTTACTAACAGAGGATCAAGTTTAAAGTTAACCAGTAGTGAACGAATTAGGGTGGTGTGGTCAACCAGGTCAAAAGCTTTTTGGAAATCAACTAAGACAAGGTTCAGCCAGACAATTGGTTTATCAAGATTACTTACGATGGTATGCATTAAGTGCATAAGGTAATGGGTGGCGGAAGTTTTCTTTAAGTTACCAAACTGCTGGGTGTCAATACGCGGACAAATTTTTATCCTTAAGCCAGTCACAGAGGAAACCTTCATAAAGTTTGGAAAAAACAGAAGTGAGTGTAGTGGGGCGAATGTTGGCGAAAGTCAGACTGGCGCATTTTTTAGGCGCAGGTGTTATAAAACCTTGTTCCAGCAACTTAGGAATTTACCAAATTTTGTGATGTGGTTGAAAATATTTGATGAAGGCTCAGCAATTTTGTCCGAAAAGGCTTTAATTAAGTCAACTGGGATGTCCAAGGGGCAAATACTTGATTTTCTAAGCTTAAGAATTTTATTTATAACATCAGAGGGAGAAATAAAGGGGAAGAAAGTATTGAGAGGAATAGTTGGACTTGAGCCAGTGAAAGGGGGGAGACTGCACGATGGAAGCAAGGTACAAGTTCAGATCGTTGGCAGTCTTATTAGGGGGTTCAGGGAGATGAAAATCAATTTCGGAAGGACTTTTTCCGCATATTTCTTTAATTTTTCTGTACCATTGCTTGGGCTTGTTAGAATATAGATCTTTGACTTTATTATTATAATAATTAGAAGCTGCTTTTCTTAATTTTTTCTTTAGGAACTTCCTTAGACTATTAGCCTCAGTAATGCGACCTGCTTTGAAAAAATTGATTTTTTTTCTTATAAGTTTTTTAAAAGACTCAGTAGCATAAGACTTATCTGTAGAACACGTTTTAAACTTTTTCTCAGGGAAATGGAATTCATAATTACTCCTCAATAGATTTTGGAGGGACAAAGCCATGTAGTCAACGTCTTTTTGTTTGATACGTGGACTTTTGTTTCCAGATAAAAGTCACAGTGGACCATATTTTCAGTTTAACTTTAGTAATAAGTGGTAACCCCCCTAAAAGTGGAGACGGGTTGGTAAAACTTCGAAAGATTAGTGCAAATTGAAAAGTCCTGAGTAGGGACAGTGAAATTAAAAGGTCTATAAGCGGTTTTCAGTTATAGAAAAAGTCGACTGTTTATAACTTTAGCCAGCGGAGATAGGAAAAGGCAAAGTAGGTCTACCGAACGGATAAACTATACCTACCAGAGGGGGGGGAGGACAAAGGACAATTAAGTTAAAAGTTTTAAAGGTAACTACCCCCTTCAGAGGGGACAGAGTGGAGACGGGTTGGTAAAACTTTTTTACCCAGAGGGTGGTTTTCAACTAAAAAAGTGAGAAAAATATCATCTTTTTGAAGCGACCCCAAAAATCTATATATTTGGCTTATTTTTAAAAGTTTTGTGGGATAACCAAAATTGTTCTTCAAGATTTTCGCATTATATAAAATCAACTTCTGTCCTTCCGTTGAAAAAAGCACTCATTAGAGATCCCTTGATATTTAAAAATGCCTCTAATAATTAAAAAGACCAAGATAATACATAAAGTTTTCTTCTGTGTTTGTACGAAATTAATATTGAGTGAAAGAAGATTCTGATTTGATAATGTAGTGCACATATTTATCAGAGACAGCTGTGAATGATTAGCATTTCAGCTTCTTTAGAATGAGTGTTGGGCTTTTTTGATTCTTTAGATAACCGTTGGTACACATTGCCATTCCCACGTGAAAATTTAAAAAATTTTGATTCAGCACTTGCTGAGCCATATCTATGACCATCCGCACCGGAATATTTTATTTGGTTACGAGGCTAGCTTAATTTCTCAGGGCAAGGGTTAATCCTATTTTGGGCAATACAGAGAGGGGTTTGAAATACATTGCTGAGCATATCTATATACCGGAATATATTTTGGCGAGGCTAGCTTAATAGGGCAAGGGTATATATATATTTATATATATATATATATATATATATATATATATATATATATATATATATATATATATATATATATATATATATATATATATATATATATATATATATATATATATATATATATATATATATATATATATATATATATATATATATATATATATATATATATATATATATATATATATATATATATATATATATATATATATATATATATATATATATATATATATATATATATATATATATATATATATATATATATATATATATATATATATATATATATATATATATATATATCTGGGTTTGGCTCTTAACAAGGATACGAGTGATTTTAAAATGATTAATTTATTTTTTGGTTTTCTTAGACAAGAATCTGATAATTTATACGTTACCAAAATAAAGTCTATGTCACTACAATACAAATTCTCGACCCCTCAGATCTGAAAGATCCTGTGCTAAACAGGCTTCCCTTAAAATTGGACAAATTTAACGTAGTTTTCTCTTTCTTATATTATTTCAACTTAAAGAATCTTAGTCGCTTGTCTAGATTCTAACTGAGAACATCGTTAGTTGTTATGTTTTGGTTGAGTGGCTGACCTTATATGATTTGGGTTTATTATTTCGATAATTTTTTTTTTTTCGTTATTTTATCCCGCGTTGTTACCTTTTTAATTCTTCCATTTTTGGTTTTGTTTCAGTTTGATATCCGTGTTGTTTATTTTTGTCTTTTATTCATTTTAATCTCTTTTTACTGGTCTAAATCGTTCTTCTTTTTTTAGACTTTCTGTAATATTGCTGAGGAAGGGAATCAGCAGTCTTCTCGAAATATCTATTTTTTGTTACATACAGTATTTTCTTTGCATAAAAACCCACTTTTGCTTTTATTCTTTTCTTTTTTTGTGTGTGTTGGCAGGTAAATGTGGTTTACCTCCATACGGAATAATACGCAATCCAGTTGCAATTATTTAGCCAAGCGAAGGAGAACCTCCTCTTTGGGTACCAATTTTTTCGGAAACGGAATGTAAAATTTTCTTCAGGAGTCCAGACGGTCTTCAGCATGTTTTATTTTGCTCCTGGTTCCAAAGTGAAATGAAGGAAATATCTTTCTCATGAATTGCTTCCAAATTTGAACGTGAGATGTTTGAGAGAAGAGACTAACTTTAATTTCTGTTTCCATTACTGATCCTTCCTGATTGATACTTTCCTCAGATTGGTCATATTGTCTTCTTGAAATATCTGTTTTTGTTCCATGCAGTATTTTCTCGGCCTTATAAACACCCATTTTTGCTTATCTTCTCTCTTTTTTTGCTTTTATGACAGGCCAATTTGATTTATGGGATTATGACTGACAAAAGAAAAGTCAACGCCATGTAGTATTGGCGTTTTTTGGGTGTAAAAAAATGCCACAGGGACCCCAAATGCCAGAATCCCATGGTTTCGTTTCTCTCTTTTTTGACGTTAGTGCCATTTTCCATTCTGTAAGTTAACCATACTCTTTGGCTTAAATATCTGGAACTTTTCACGAATAATAGGCCATTTAAAAGAGTCATTTGTGATGTATAAACCTATTGGATTAACAACGCGTCTTCACCACTAAGATCCTTTTGTTGACCCTGCGGTGTGTTTGCTATAACTGAGTTCGAACTCTGGGTCTCTTATTACTAATCTGGGATCAAACCCATTGTGACACCATAGGAAACAGAAAAGGTATTACCCAGAACAGAATATAATGCACTGCTCACATATAGTGACTTGAATTCGATCCTAAACATTATAAGAAGAGCTTCAAATTTACTGCTCTTGTGTGACAAAATATATATTCAATTGAGAAGGAAGAATATATAGGAAAATTTGAATGGGAATCTCGGAAAGTGTGTCTCGTGGCACCTATGCTTATTCCAAACCAAATAGATGTATTTGGCAATCATCGTTTGCTTGGTAATCAAATGTTTGGAAAACTAATAAAATTCAAATAATTATCTAAAGTGTGCCCATACAAACGGGAAGCCCTTCACCCAGAGACAACTTACTCAATGGAGGATCTATTGAGGTCACTACAATTAAAACCATTCCTCGGCGTTACAGTCTCTAATTTGCCATAAGGTTCGTGCAAATAATATTAATCTAAACCTCCATGCTCTTCCGTTTTCAATCCTCAACTCCATAGGTATTTTTCGTACTGCAGATTCAGCAAGATGACAAAAGTAATGATTAAACACTGCATAATTAGGTGCAATTTCCTCTCAACATGGTGAACCTAAGCTAGTAAACTAATTCAAGTCTCACAAACTAACCCCTATTACTAAGAGCTTTGAGGATCTGGCCCTTTCAATAAGTGCAAAAATTGGTGTCAATTCAGAGGGGTAGGGGGCATTTACTTACGAACCCTGCTTCTAGATTTTGGAAATTACCTCTACGGTATTTTCATTGAAAAAAAAAATGTTTGCTGTCCTTCCCTAAAATCCCCCCTTAATTAGTGAAAAATGCAATTTTTATGTGTCTTCATTAAATATTCTTCCGCCATCCCCTAGTTTTCGTGAATTGTCGCCCTTGTGCGCCGAGGGTGAGCTTTATTTTGAAAAAAAAAATATTGTTTTTAATGAAACGCATTTTCCTTCTTTTTTTACACAATTAATGTCAAAAATTAGTTATCTCCATGAAGGACAACCATTTTTCATACATCCCTAATAAGTGATTTGAAAAAGGCCATATGAACCAAATATAATGTCACCTTGAGGAACAACTATTTACACGAGGCGCAAAGCCTGATGCGATCGATACAAGTATATAATAGACATCATATAAGTCTTTTTGCATCTTTCTAAGATATGTTTGTCTTTATTTCAGAATGCTTGGTGATACTTGGAGGGAAGTTGGCGAGGACTCAATAAGGTTAAAAAAACAAAAATGAGTAAGCATTTCCAAATTGTATTTAGATGAATAAAGAACCTAATTAAATGAATAAAAAACGCTAGAAATAAACCAGAGCCAAACCGATGAATGAACATATTTGGAGTTCAAAGATGGGGAGAGTTTTTCATATCGAATTTGCTTTTCTCCGTCTTGAAGGCCTAAATACCTGTTTTGACGATAGGATATTTTTCAATAGTCTTCTGTCCAGAAAATTATACTTTTGCTACTAATGTCTCGTACATTTGCTCAACTTTTAAATTAATTATTCGTGGTTCGAAAATTCGACCATTTAAGTGAAAAATTTGCTCTCAACTGCCAGGGACGGATCCAGGGACTGGTTTTAGGAGCACGCCCCCCACAAGGTCGAATGTTGAATAAGTCACAGGTTATGAGGGGCAAAAGCACCAAGGGGGAATCGAAGGTTCGTCCGTTTCTCCCCAAGCATTGATTCCGGACTGAGTAGCATATTAAGGTTAATAACTCTTTAGTCCTTTTCGAATTTATCTTGGACGCCTTAAAACTTTTCTTGACGAAAAAAATGTTTCACTAGTTTTCCATCCTGAAAATCAGCTTTTATTACAGTGAATATTTACAACAAAAAGGAACATACTGTTCAATTTTCGGAAAAACAAACTTCTTCTTACAAAATTATCTAATTCAGAGTCATTTAATTGCAGGGATATTGAAAAAAAAGCAAGAAAAGCGTTCCCCTCCTTGAGATTTAATTCAAAGGAATGTATGCGCAAAAGCGCGGGCCGAGAATACACATGTCCTGAGGAGGGAACGGCCCAAATTTATTATTCTTTTTTAGCAATTACGTTTCTTCTTTTAGCAATTTGTCGTTTCCGATTTCAAGAAGAAAAGGCACTAGGGCTTCATTCTGCAAATTTAATTTGAACACTTGCACAGTTTAGGACAATTTTCAAGAATAAAATGGATACTGTTGAGTATAAAGTTGGATCACTTGTGCTATCATGCTTGAAAAGTGTACCATCTCTTGCAGAACTCTTAGTCAAGAAAATTAAAGAGGTAGGCATGAGCTAAACCTTTCTTGACCTAGGCTTAATTACCTTAATTCGCACTTCGGAGCAAATTAAGGTCCATACTGGATCTGTTGTGCTCCGGGTCAAAGATGGCTATGCGGTAAATATATACCAAAATCATATTATTGAGTTAGGAATAAACTGAATACACCATTTGGTGCCTTTTTTTTATTCTGATTATGAATATAATAATCATTTTATCAGAAATGAATTTTAGCCCCCCCCCCCCCCTATATATGCCAATTCAGGCTAGCCTATATATTTCTACATTAGGGGGGGGGGGGGTAAAGTTTAAACTTACTTGCCATTTTCATCAGAAACAAAATTTGCCCCCCACCCCCCTAATGTAAAAATATATAGGCCTACCCTGAATTGGCATTATAGGCCTAGGGGGGGGGGGGGGGGAGAGGACTGAAATTCATTTCTGATAGAAATGATTATTATATTTGTAATCAGCATAAAAAAGGCATCAAATGGTGTATTCACTTTAGTCCTAACTCAATAATATGATTTGGTATATAGGCTATTTACCCAAATGATTAGGCTACCAAAAATAGGCTATGTACAAATATAACATTTGGAATATTATAACACTTTTTTCAAAGCTTTGAAGAAAAGCAAAAAAGGTTAAATACCCCTAACTACACTTGAAAGTTATTTTAAAAAGAAATTCTTTGGAGATTTCCATGGAAATGACCATAGCAGAGGCTTTGAGCCTGGGTGGGAATCAAAGAGCAGTCTTTAAGTATTTTGACCACAGATGACTTATTGTTGTGACTTTCTTAAATTTGGTAATTTTTCTGAGCATTTGGAAATCAAAGCTTAAACTCAATAACTGATACTAAGTGTCCTAACATTTTGCTTGGATTAAAAGTGACAAACTAGGATGAAAATCTCAACATCTTTCTTAAGCTACTTCAATCTGCATATTATTTCATTTAATTACATTTGAAATGGATGAGCTTTTCATTTTTTACCAGAAAATAGCTGGCATTTAATTTTTCTTCATACCAAATAAACCATTAAGTGTTTTTTTGTTTCATTGTAATTGAAGTGTTCTCATGTGAAGTGTTCACCATGTATTTTTCAGTTTGATAAATTTACTCCTTTTAGATGCAGTTTATAATTTGACTGATATTAGGGTAAGACACCCAGTAGTCAGCCACCTGCCTATTCTCGGACAGAATGTAACTAACAGGGAACCTAGCTCTAGGCTAATGTGCTTAGAAAGTTTTTATACAAAGACAAAGCTGGTTTCCCTGGTCACTTAGATATCCATATGGATATCTAATAGTATCCATAGTAGTGCATTAAAAATTCCTTTATAGTATTATAGTAGTGCTTAAAAACTTTCTAAGCACATTAGCCAAGAGCTAGGTTCCCTGTTAGTTACATTCTGTCCGAGAATAGGCAGGTGGCCGACTACTGGGTGTCTTACCCTAGGTATTCATCAATTTTTAATTTGGAATGAATCCCCAAAAGAAAAAAAATGAATAATATCCAAAAGAGCAGCCAAAAGCAATAAAAAAGTAGCAGTTCAGCCTTAGCCTACATGACATATATTCTATAAAAAAGCCAAAAAACTTTAAATTGCATTTTTTTAAAATTGTAATTAAAAACAAGTTACAAGAAGTCTTTTTAAGAATCCAAAAGAGCAAAAAAAAAAAAAAAAAACAATATCAAAGTCACCCGTTTCAACTGTTTTAAAGGTGACAAAACAGATATAGGCAAAGGGCATTATGAAAAAATTAAGCTTCTAAGTTCAAAGTTGTATTCCAAGCTTTTACCCAGATAACCAATGAATTTTGTGATACAGTATTTGAAGTTTTGTATGCAGTAATGCTTGATGAAAAAAAACTACTAATTTTGATAATTATTTATGTTAAGAATACATAGCTAATAGATACTTCAACTACTCATATTATGCAAGGGTTCTGAAATGCCACAACCATTTTGTTTTGACCACATTTCTACTTCTCTTGATGAATAACAAAGAAGACCAGTTTTCAGCCAGCAACTTGTGAATTTTTGAACTCATGAATAGGCTCAAATCTGTTGTAAATTTAAGCTGTGATTTGAGAAAGACAGATGAAAACATTAATGTTTGGGGTCAACATTGATCATGCAAGCAGCATGCCACCAACATCTTACTGGTGGCATGGTGCAGCATGCTGTTTTTTGGCCCCGCCACCAGTCTTCCCTCATCAATGCAGTGCCAGGGTCTAGCTGTCAGTAGTAGTGCTGGTTTCTTGGGATTTGGTAGTGTAGACTTTTGTGTCTTATCTGCTATGTACACAACACTGATGGGTTTTATTCGGAATGGTTTTTGTTTTTCAATGCAATAAAGAGCCATTTGAAAAATCAAAAGTTTCTGATCATCAGCTATACTATTGTCATTAAGGAAATCTGTGAGGTTACCCTCAAAAGTTTGCAGTGGAGATAGAGCCTTTCAGTTGCACTCAATTTATGTGGTTTAGCCATATTTTTTTATGATGATGATGGAAGAAGAAGAAGATTGCTAACAAGACCAGCAATTATTGGCAATATAACTGTGAAAAAGCCTTCCCCCACCTAAACTAAATGTTTTCTTTTCCATTTTTGACTGGTTTTTCTCTTGGACAGTGCATGAACAATTGATTGATATTCTCTAGTCTGTGTCTTAATAGCATCTGGTAGTTTAACATTGCCTGCAGTTAAATTTAAACACAGTTTGGACATAAGTTTAGTAAATTTCTGATCTACATTGTTCAGTATGGCCTTCCTAAGATGCTCAAAACAGAACTACTCAAAACAGAGAACAAGTATCTATTGTGATGTAACTTCTTCAACATCATAGTTTCAACTAATATCTTTTCCTATTGCCAGCTGACAGATATACAGTTATTTCATGATCAAAAATATTACTAATGACATGTAGTTCTTCAGGTGTATTTTGATTAAGGTCAATTACAATATATCAGTATGGTTTGCTTGTTGCCTGATTGTATGCTGAAAGCAGGAAATTAGATTGACCTGGATGAATTTCTTTGTTTAAAGCTATGAGGGAACTTGAGTCACAAACAACTTTGTACACAATTTAATGAGTACAGTTCAATGCAAGAGTTTGCATACATTAACCCTGATGAAAAAGATTGTGTAGGGCTAATTCCTTTGTTACCCATCAAAAAAGGTACAAAAGATGGCATATCAGTAAAAAAGAAAAACAAAAAAAAACATGCACACACACACACAAAAAACATGAAAAAAACACATTGAACAAATTACAAAGACAAGAAACAAAACCTCAATTATACACTGCACTGCAGGTATGTAAGAAATTTTACTTTTTAAATGTTTTAAACTCCCAAGTACTGAATAAACATAAGCAACATGAGCATCATTGCATCAAGCCACAATTGGTAAAAAATTTAAACCCATATGATGCAAATAATCATCAGTGAATTAAAAAAAAAAAAAAAAATACAGAGGATTTTGGG
The DNA here is from genome assembly GCA_027921565.1 of Artemia sinica. Lineage (NCBI taxonomy): Eukaryota > Metazoa > Arthropoda > Branchiopoda > Anostraca > Artemiidae > Artemia > Artemia sinica. The sequence goes on from JAPEVW010000055.1 coordinate 566,830, forward strand.
CATCACCTTGCCCAACCTTGGTTTCCTTCATCTGGGGTCAATTTTTGGACTTACAGGGCTGTCAGTAGTAGTGCTGGTTTCTGGGGATTTGGTAGTGTATACTGAGCTGAAGAACTGGCTCAGTACCTCTGCTTTTTCAGCCAGGGTGGTGGCTTTATTGCCATTTTCTTGCTTCAGGTTAGGGATTCAAGTTCTACTATTGAGCTTTTTGTTGACATGTTTCCAAAAAATTTTTGGGTGGTTTTTGCCTTGCTGGCAACATACTGTTCCTGCTCCTTTTCAACTTTTCTGTATTCACTGCAGGCTTTATTGCTAGCTTGTTGGTATGCTTTTTCATACTCCTTGCTCCATAATTTTCTTAATTTCTTAAACTTCCTTTGTTTAAAATTAATCAGTTGCTTCATATTGGGGTCTAATTTTGGTAGAGTTTTGGGGACTGTTTTCTCACTAGTGACTGAGCAGCAAGCAAATGCTGTTTTGATAATGTCAGTGACTAGTTGTAGCTGATTGGTCACATCATATTTGAGCCTCATGCATTCCCAGTCTACACTTTGCATTATGCTCTTGTACTTAGCTGTATCTAACCTGGTTATGGTCTTCTTTGTATATTTGTTTGGCTTTGCAGAGTTTAGTCTAATCTCTGCTGATATGCTGCAGTGGTCACTTCTCCCTAGGGGTGCTGTGACTGCTATTTCAATAATTGTCTCAGGCTGGCTGGTTAGGAACAAATCATGAATATTTTCTTTTTTGCCATCCCTGGAACATGTTGGCTCTTGGAATAATTGAGACAGGTGGTACTCATTTAGCACATCTTTAAAGAGATGGGTGTCCACATCTGCAGCAGTCTATGTTAATTCTGGCAGACTAAAGTCAAGACACCAAATAAAGTCTATATATCAAAACTGTTCAGAAAAGTCGAATCTATCAAAAGAAACTGACTGGAAAACAAAATGTCTGATCAATTCCCAGATTTAGGATACAACATTCACCATACTGCCATCTATTAATTAGAGCTCCTTGAGTTAGTTTAAACTGGATAGAGAGCACTGTAGACAGCTTATTTTCTTCAACATTTGATTCATAGTGCCACCATAATCATCATTATGTATATAAACAAAATAACTACAATAGCCTTTATTCAACTAGCCTACCAAATTGAGTCTACATAGTAAACCAATTTGTTGACAATTGGCTAAGCTTTGATTTTATATTTTGATTAGTTTCATTGACTTTCAGTTTAATTTGCTGAGTTTGTTGAATATATTATGTCCAGCAAGGCTAAGCAAAAACGCATAAGACCAGTTAAAGGCCATGATAGATGTGCTGCCTGTTCTACAGAATTGGGTGAGGGGTCCTCTGCCATAGAGTGTGATATTTGTGAGAAGTGGATTTGTGGTGAATGTTTAGACCTCTCCCCTGGAGAATATAAATTATTAAGCAAGATGATGCAATCTCTTACTTGTTCCTGGTCATTTCCAGCCTGCAAAGTTAACCCTCCTCCTCCCCCCTCTAGTGAGCAAGCTATAATAAATAAGCTAGTATCTGTTATGGATAATTCCTTGAAATCTTTCAGGGAAGATCTTAAGAAGGATTTACCACCACTAGTCAGTTGACCCAAACACTTTCCCAACTGTGAATTGACATTTCTGCCCAGGTTAGTGATATTGCAAAGAAGGTATCACATATTGAAAATTTGCTACAATCAGTTTGCTCTGTTTCAACCATTCAGGACCTAGTGGTTTCTACAGTGTCTTCTAAATTGTCTCAACCTCCAGTAGGCTAGCCCAATTAGCTGAAACTGATGTTTGTCAGATAGCACATTCAGAGTGCGAGTATTTTGAAACACATCTTTACATTGTTGCTTATGGTATCCCCACCCAGACTGATGATGCAGTTTTCCTGTATAATTATCTGTTATGCCATTATGGAGTTGACATTGGTGCTCCCTTCTCCAGCCCAAGTAAAAAGACTTTCAGATAGCCATCAACTGTCTAGTAGCTGCCCCTCTTCTCTTCTCTGTACCATCAACTGAATTTCGAAGGCAAATAATACAGAAATCCTTTGAAACAAAAGGATCATTCAGTTTCTATGGTGATAGTCCTAAGGAAGATTGCATAAAGCACAAAGCTCTATTTGAGGAGCTGAAATGCAGAAAAGCAAAAGGAGAGGCAGATTTGATAATTCATAAGGGTGCCATCATTCAAAAAACCTTGCCAGTTAGAGCAATCCCCCCAACCACTCCAATGTTCCACTAATGTATATGCCTCCTTCTACCTCTGTTAATTGTTTGAAGGTTTATGGACTCACATCACCAAATTCTGTCTCTCAATAGTCTAGTAGTGAACATAATAATAATAATATTTGCCTGTCTGATTGTGACCTTTCTCTTGTTTCTTCAGCAACAACTTGCTTACCTGATGTTTCTTCTTTGTTGTTTCATAGTGCTGTATCCAACAACCTTACCAGTCCTTTAGTTCCTGCTTCCTCTCAGATTCCTACCTTTCAGGGAAGGAGGTGCATTAGCTCCAATGTTGATAGCCTCCCTAATAAGCTTTCTGAACTTTCCTTTTGTATGAAATCTGAAGGAGTAGACATTGCAGCAATTGGAGAAGTTTCACCAAAAATACCTTGTCAGTCTTATCTCCTGATGAAATCAAAATCAATGGTTACCAACTATTTTCTACTTTGAATTCCCCACTTTGTCACAGAGGAGTGTGCCTTTATACAAGAGATGGACTAAATGTTAGTCTCATTCAATTCAATTCTCTGAATACTGATGGAATTGAGTCTGTGTGGATTAAAATACACAATCAAATAAGTTCAGTTGTAGTGGGTGTTGTTTATAGAAGCCTTAGTGCTCTGTGTGTTTTAGACTCTGAATCTAATTTGGCTGCTATGTTTCTCATCTCATGTGATGTCCAAATTTGCCAGCTATTATCTTCTTATGGGGGATTTTAAACTTCCTGACATCCAATGGATTGATGGATCTGGTTTTTGTAATAGAAATTCTCCTTTTTTTGTCTACCCTCTCTGATAATCCCCTCTGTCCAACAATCTCACAACCTACTTGTTTCAGGGAAAGACAAGTCTCCAACGCTCTTGATCTGGTTATTCTCAGTAACTCTGACCTTCTTGTTAAGAATGTAGTAACCACACCTGTTGGTGATAGTGGCCATGTAGTAATTATTTCAGAGTTATGTCTGCCTACCAAGCAACCTTCCTCTAGGCAACAAAAATATGTAAACTACAAAATATTCTCTGAAAAATTTGCCAAAGTCAACTGGAAAAAGCTTATTACTGATGATGTTGAGGAGAGTTGGTCAAATGTAAAAATGAAAATTCCAAATGTTGAAAAGTCATGCACCAGAATTTTTCAGGCAAAATAGGCAAAAAGTTTATCTTTTTTAACTACTAAAGTAAGCAAGCTAATCAATAGAAAACACAGAGCATGGAATTGCAATAGAAAAAAATAAGACCACAGAAAATTATCCAGTCTTCAAATCCTTTTGTAATCAAACAACAAACCAAATAAAGGAGTTGAAGAGAAGGTTTGAGGAAAAACTGGCTGAGGAAGTTAAGGATAACCCTAAATATTTCTGGTGTTGTGCCACTCAAAAATGTAGTAGCAGACACATAATCCCAGGTATCCTAAATCAGTTGCTGATCCTGAGCTGGAAGTGGAAATTTTCAACCAATGTTTCTCTTCTGTTTTTTCATCCAACTCCAGTATTCTATACTCTACACCTCCTTTATATGATGTATCACAAAAGATGGAACCAATTCTGATTACAGATACTTTGATTCTAAAGGAACTTACATCCCTCAAACTGAGTAAATCTGCTGGTCCGGATGGCATTCACCCACATATCCTACATGAATGTTGTACAGTTTTGTGTCAACCTCTTTCCCTGCTGTTCAAATTATCAGTAAATCTTTCTAGACTACCTCATGACTTGAAAACTGCTTATATCATTCCTATTTTTAAAAAAAAAAAGGTAGAAAGGACCTTGCTGAAAATTATTGACCTGGATCAAGCATAACATCAACAGTTGTTAAACACCTTGAAGCAAACAATGTTTTACACAGTTCACAACATGGCTTTTGCTCTGGAAGATCTGTTGACACCAATCTCCTTGAATCATATGATCACATCACCAAGTTGCTTGATATTAAGGTGCCTGCTGACATGATACTGCTTGACTTTTCTAAAGCTTTTGACAAAGTGTGTTGCAATCAACTACCAATTAAATTATGTACAGTAAAGCTTGAAGATCTCTGCTCTGGATCCTTGGTTTTCTTTATTTGTGAAATCAATGTGTTCAGTTATTTGATGACTGGTAATTTTATTCTTTCTTCCTCAATGCATGTTCTGAGTGGAGTTCCCAGGGAAGTGTTTTGGGTCCTACATTATTTAATATCTTCATCAATGATGCTCCTTCCATTATCAGTAGTAAATCAACTCTTTATGCAGATGACCTGAAGCTTCTTGGACCAGCTTTGTCCTCTGAAGATCATGTCCTGCTACAAGATAATGTTCAACAGCTGGGTCAATGGGCTGAGGCCTAGCTTCTTGAATTCAATGTTGCCAAGTGCCATGTCATTCACTCTGGCAAACTGAATCCTTGTTGCTTGTATTTTTTCTTAGGCCACCCATTCTCCTCTGTAAATAATGAGCAAGATCTTGGTCTCACTATTGACAATGAACTAAAATTCAGCACTCATGCTAAGAGGTCTGCTGCTGGGGCTAGTTCAACCTTGGGACTGATCAAGCTTACTATTTCTACTCATTCCCCTAAAGTCATCAGTCTTCTATATAAGGGACTTATGGGTCCTAAGCTTGACGTTGGACTGTCTCTTGCCTCTCCATATTTTAAAAAAGACATAAAAGTTCTTGAAAGATGTGCAGACGTGCAACTAAAGTGATATCTGGCATGCAAGAACTTTCCTACCCTGTAAGACTGTCAAAGCTGAAACTCCCTACACTTGTTTACAGGAGAAATAGAGGGGATGTCATTTTAGCCTTTAAGTTATTGAGGGCAAATATTCTCCCAGCATCATTTCCTACTGTTGGTACCAATTCAAAAACTAGAGGTCATCATCTAAAACTTGTCAAGCAGTCTACAATATCTAGAGTCCATACTCAATTCTTCTCAACACGTATTGTCAGCAATTGGAACAAATTATCTAATGAAATGGTTACTGCTGGTCCTCCAGAGAGTGTTAACTCAATTGGGATGCTACTGAAGATGGAACAGCACCTGGTCACGAGTGGACCTTGCATACAACCAGTTATCATTCTGGAGCTCTACAAGGAGAAATCCTTAGATTGCTCCTAGCTGCAATTAAGGTAAAAATGTTCCTCTTTTTGTTCTAGCATGTCTCCTTCTGAAGAGGTGCTATTCTTGGGAAGGCAGTGTGATCTTATCCTAAATTATAGCTTAGAGCAATCTAAGAATTTCTCCTTTTTAAGCTTCAGAATTAACAATTGAAGTAATTTTCTATGTGTTTTAGTGACCATGTCTAGTTGGATGATCAGTAGCTTCCCAGTTGAGTTTACACTTTCTAGTGGACTGCTCAGCAACTAGCCTTTGTTTGAAAATGTCAGCAGATTCAGCAGTAACTGTGTCTTCAGAAAGTTTATTCTAACCATTGACAATTCCTGAGGAGAAAAATTGAGTGGAGACTCTGGATGGGGTAGACTGCTTAACAAGTTTCAGTTGATGATCTAGGACCAACAAAAGGAAATAATGCTAGGAGAATATTAGCATTCATTAACTTGTAGGTTAGAATGACATTGCCTCTATTTCTCCTGTATTCAAGTGTTGAGAGTTTCAGCTTTGCTAGTCTTGCATAGGAGCTTCTGCATGCTGGACGTCACTTCGGTGACATGTCTCTGCACATCTTCCAAAACTTTTTAGGGGAACAAGTGGAAAAGGTATACTTAATCACCCCAGAGTTGAACAAGCACCAGTAGCAGACTTCTTAGCATAAGTACTGAATTTTAGTTCATTGTCATTAGTGACTCCAAGATCTTGCTTGTTACTTACAGAGAAGACTAGATTGCCTGAGAGAAAATAAGAACAACAAGGATTTGTTTTGCCAAAGTGAATGACATGACACTTGGCAACATTGAATTGTCAGCACAGAGCATTGATTTACTGTGATATTGGATGGAGCATCATTGATTTTAAAAGCATAGGCCCCAAAACACTTCCCTGAGGAACTCTATTCAAAACTTGCTTAGAGGAAGGAAGAATATGGTTACCAGAGCCATCAAATAACTGAACACATTGAGATTGCAGGGAAAAAAAAAAATAATCAAGGATTCAAAGCAGGGATTTCTCTTCAAGCTTGACTGCACATAGCTTAATTGCAAGTCAACTGTGACAAACTTTGTTAAAAGTTTTTGAAAAGATCTGTATCAACAGATCTTCCAGAACAAAAGATGTGCTATGAGCTATGCAAGAGATTATTTGCTTCAACATATCTAATTATTGCAGGATTGATTATTTTTTCAAGAACCTTAATAACCACTGATTCATACTAATAGGTTGATAATTTTTGTTGTTATTCCAGGCTGCAACTGGGTTTGCTGTACCAATCTCCATCAGTATTAAACTTGAAGGTGTGATAGGCTACTATCAGAATAAACAGGTGTCCAGATAAAAGGATTTTACATGCCAACCATGCAACTAGAGAAGGATTTATCTTATAGCTTATTAGTACTAGACTATATACCCTTTAATGTTTCAGGGGAAGATTTTAAATTACGGGGGAACTATTTAACTGGATCAGGCTTGGAATGATGGCCAGTGACAGAGCAATTTATAACTTACTGATAAATCCCCTTGCTTATGTTGATGTTCAAGCAATGATCTGTGTAGCTTTTAAAGTCAGAATGAGTATGACAGATGTTGAAAGTCAACATTTGTTGCTGGCTTTTGTGAAAATTCTATATTTGGTCAGTTCTGGCTGCCCAAGCCCTGAATTGTAATTTTGATCAAAGTGTTAAAACACTAGGAATAGAACAAAAGTTTCAAACTTAAACCTATTCTAAGGCTGAAGTTGCTTGGTTTAATACCTTGTCTGGGATCTCACTTTCAGAAGGACCTAAACCAAAGTACAGAAAATAGGCATTAAAAGGATGCCAAAAAATGTTCTTATAATAGGGTCCTATCTGTAGGAAAGATTCCCCTCCCTCCCCTCCAAAATTGGAATGGTATTTGGAACCTTGTATGTGCTCAATAGGTATTTCTTTTTGCAGGATGACTTGGAACCAAGTTCTCACAAAACTATCAGATGCTGTTGAAGGAACTGAAAAGTAAGTATATCCTGTATGTTTACTATTCACAGGTGATAAATATAAAGAATTAAGGACAAAAATTCCTTCATTAAATAGTTAGTGCATTTAAGGGGCAAAGTGCACAATTTGTCATTTATATATATTATGTTCAAAGTTTTATTATCATAATTTTTGCAGAATACATACCAGATTTATTAGAAACCTAAGCCTAAAAATACAAAAAGAAGCAGAAATGAGCAAAGCAACAAAAATATAATAGTAAAAGAAACACAATAAACATACTGCAGGCACAATTACATAAAATGCAAGCAAATACTGTTAGAAATATGTTTTATATTTCTTCTTGTGAAGACTTAGCATTTGGTGTTATAGGCACAGAGATGGGGGTTTGGTTTGAGTGTCTCTCTGTTTTGGTCTACTGTTAAGTTTGTTCAGTTTTCAGTAAGTCTGCCAGACCTTGTAACTGGTCCTATTTGGGGATGGGCATTGACATTGGTTATGAAGGGTCTGGTTGTAAACACAAGTAGCCCTCCAATCTGCTTATCATTTAAAAAGGGACACTAGAACTTTTGATTTTGTGATCAAAAGTAGCCTATCCCAATCTTCTTGGATCCCTGGTTTGATACAATCACCCCTGGAAAAACGAAAACAAACCAACAAGCGTGGATCTAACTCTTGCTGTTACATTGGTATTTTTGGTTCAGGGTTTTCTATCTAAGAGTGTAGATTGTTTATTTTCATCTTCCATGGTTGAATATAAATCTGAATCAACATTAGGATGAATCAACATTGAAATTTCTTGATTTGGTCACTGCTATTAATGGTTTGAATTTTGGTTTTAGATGGTGTCCATTTTACCTCAGAGTTCTATTGTCTTCTAGGTGCTCCAGGAAGGAATGATCACTTGGATGTTTATTTAATACATATTTTTTTCATTTACTTGGGTCATCAAATTTGGCCCACCCTTCCTATCCTTGTTTTGACTTTTTACTTTTGTTATTTTGTTGTGGTATCTTTGTTATCTCTGTTGTGCCTTTTCCTTGGCATCTTTCTTAGTTGGAAGTTTTCCTAGTTGGTACCACATTTGGCTTTTGATGCAACTTGATAGTTGGAACAGCGGAGCATGTTTTTTTACTCATTAATAGCTGCAATGAAAAAAAAAATTAAAAGATGAATAAAAATCAATAAAGGCCAAAAAATTGTAAGAATTGAAACCAAATACCTAACAACAATAAAAGTTAGGCAACAATGCTTTTATTGTTGTTAGGTATTTGGTTTCAATTCTTACAATTTTTTGGCTTTTATTGATTTTTATTCATCTTTTAATTTTTTGGGTTTTTTCATTGTTTTTTTTTTTACATTCACATTAAGTTTCCGCGTTTTATTTGTTGGTTTGTTATTCGGCACTCGCATTGATTATATTTTTTGTTTCGCGCTGAAGAAGAGAGGCGTTTGTTCCCTCGAAATATTCACTTTGTTGTGTCGATAAAATAAAAGTCCAAAATAGGGATAAAATCCTTTTTAATAGACAGTGTATAATAAATTTCACAAAAAAATACCAGATATTTCGGTCACATATACAGTGACCGTCACCAGTAGTAAAACTAAACTAAAACAATTTAAAAAAAAGTTTATATACTAAATCAAATAAAACTACATATTGTTTAAATCTCTAATTCTTTTCCAAGCAAAGGCAGAAGCTAGCCTCTTTGAGCTTCTTGGATTCGGTTCATTAGCGTTCAGTGATATAACATTTGGACAAAGGTCAACTGCATTGGGTGAATTGCACTTTACTCTGTTGGATTTTAATAAATTATCATGGATAGAGTTCAGCCCATATTCACCTGTATGCCGATTCAAAGCAATATTCTTGAATAAGATTTTCTTTATTTCAAGCGTTTCACGAAAATTTTTGCTTTAAACCCCGATCCCTAGAAATCAAAGAGACATTCTCGAACAAAATAAAATGGTCGGGAAAATTAAAAATGTTCTGAAAGGGCTGAAATAAAATCTTCAGACTTAGAATCTTGCTTTTAAGCCGAAAAAAATAGAATCTTTATGTTGTAATAATCTCATTTCCAAACTCTGGTTAGTACGTCCCACATATGAGCTTCCGCAAGTACATGGGATCTGATAAACCCCACTTTGTTGCCCCAGTGAACTTAGATCCTTCCCAGAATTTAGAAAACTACCCAAAGTATTATTACTCTTTAAAGCTACCCTTAGACCATTGCTTTGTAAAATTCTTTTAAGTTTTTCACTTAGCCCGGGTACGTATGGTAATGAACAAAAAACATCCTTCTCCCGAGTTGTCTCCAAGACTTCCTTAGAAATCTCTAGAAACCTTTTTCTTCTTTTTGAAAAAGTCTGGTTAATTAACCATTCTGGATACATGTTGCTTATTAGTATTTTCCTTTGAAAAGACAACTCCAAATTTTGCTCTCCAAAATTTGTTGAGGAGGAGTTGTCTTTATTGCAATATTTTATTGGTATTGCAATTTTGTTGGGTCATGGGTAGGACATGCACCCTTTGGCTTACTATACATTAGTGTTTCAATTGTGAAAAAAATATTCTTCATGTGAATATTATCACATTCATTTAAAGAGTAAAAAAGATAGATGATAGTATTGCAATGATGCCATACATTGTATAAAAGGTGTTGGATTCAGACAATACTTTTCATTAATATAAAATATGCCTAGAGGACTACTGAAAAGGAATCCAAGTTAATGGCATTTTAAGCTTGCTTCAGGTTGATACGTGTCAAATTTTGAATAACAAAATTTGAATATCACAAGGGGGGTATTATGAGTTTAGAAATGGCAAGGTGGGCATAGTCCAAAATCGTTTGGGAACCACTGATCAAGGCTACATGCTCACTGTATTTTTCAGGTCTAGTACCTACTTCGTTTTTTTTGTTATTTGAAGTGTTTTGAATATGTCTACCTTGTTTTTTTCTTTCCTCGAGTAAAAGCTAATAACATATTGTACTTTTTCTTTTCTTTTTTTATGGTCAATGCCCTAGTGAACATCAATGCTGTATCTTGTTTGAAGTGTTTCCAAGCCTCTTTCAGATTACCTCAGTCAATGGCTAGATATGGTGCTCTGTCATTTTTTCTTGTTTGATAATTCTGATACTATGCAATGTTTCTAGGTTACATGTAAGATTTGTTTGATACCCCAGCCTTGACAAACACACAAAAAAAGCAAAGCAAGCACAATTGTACAACAAACACAAATAAATACAGCCAGCACAATCATACAAAATGCAAGCAAAACACTCTGGGAAACAATAGTAGCAATATGTTTTTTTTTTTTTTTATCTTAATATATAGTCTAAAAGACATTTTTGTATTCCATTTTGTTTCAATTTTTCTTTTAAATAACATTTTATTTTCTTCATAAATGAACTCAGTTCCATCATTGTGGATGGGAGGGGGGGGGGGGTCAAAATTGCAAAAAGAATGCATTTATGGGGCATTTCTGAAGTTTTTTTTGGGGGGGGGGGGGGTGACAGTCAATCTTAGGTGGTTCTGTATGCCCCCTGTATGCAAGTGTGACTGGATTAACACTATATACCTAGATTTCATCTGCCTAACCAATCTGGTTATTTGTTCATTATTTTCATCAAAAGCTCCAGTATTTAAGGCACATCTTTGTTTTCCTTTATCTGTCTCAGCCAATGGCAAGTTACCAGTCACAATAGTTTACCATCATAGGGTGGGGTTAAAACTGGCCATTTCGGTTGCACATGGATCCCAGAGCTGTTCCTAGGGTTGGTGGTACCTGAAGAAAAATTAATTATAGCACCCCCTCCCAACTCAAATATAAACAAAAAAAGGCCAAACTATAATGAAAAATTTGATTAAAGTGGCTAACCCCCCAGCCACAAACAGATATTTCCAGAAGAGTATTTTTTTTCCAGAAATGATTTCTAAAAGGCATAGTTAATTTTAATCTCATTTGTAGGAAATCTTAATCTTGTGCGGATTAGGAAAATTAAAGACTGGCTTTTTAGCTAAGGAAAAATAGAGGATCGTAATTACTATTTTCAAATGCTGTTAAACATTGGGTTGGCAGACAAATTATTCTAGGGTAATTAAACATAAGTCTTTAGCTGTAACTATGATTTATTTTATTTTCTTTGCATCGTGAAAACTGTGAACTGTTTTTTCCAGAAAAGTGAGCAGGGGGGGATAGGGATTGCTGGTGCAATCTTAGGGACAACAGAAGTGGAGTAACACAATGGAAAGATGAACAAACATTCCCTACAACAGAACTAGAGTATGCAAAACGAGAGAATGCAGGGGATGCTTCAAAAGCAATCAAGTAAGATTATGGTATGGCCTGGGGAATGATTATGATGAAAGTAGCTTACAAACAATAATAACAACACCATATATCAGTTTTAGTGCTTTACATATTTTTAGCAGTGCTATGTTGACATTGTAAAACTATCATTTATAGACTGTTTTAAGGGTAAGTAGTTGTTGTTGATCCTCTAATATACTACTACTTCTCTTTTCAATATCCAAATTTTGCCATTATATGTAAGAACTTGATAGGTTTAATCAAGGGCGGATCCAGGATTTTTTTAGGGGAGGGGTTACTAATTTTTGACTTTTTCGGGGAGGGGGGTACTAATTTTTGACTCAGTTTTCGACTAATTATACTGATTTTTACCTAGATTTTACTAATTTTCGACTTATTTTCGACTCGGTCAAAAATTTCGGGGGGGGGGGGTTCAAACCGGGTACCCCCCCCCCCCTGGATACGGCCTTGGGTTTAATGGATTCATGAGCTGTTGTATTTTAGCACATTTTATCAAGCATGTGAAAATGATGGTCTTTCCTTTGATTTTTTTTTTTTAATGTCTAGACAAACACGAAATATTTCACATTAGTTACTACACTAGTGAGGGAAGTGATACGAAATGCACTTCCTTTTTTCTATTGTTTTTTCTTTACAGGACTGGATGAACTAAGTTGTTGTGGTTTTTCTTGCTGATGACCATGGATTGGCCTAGAGTCTGATTACCAGCTTTTTTATTATTTATAATTTTTTTTGCACTCTGCACTGACTGTTGACAGGGAAATGATACAGGATGTTGAATTTTCGTGGACAGTACAGGGAGGTACACATGCATTTATACTTTTTGCGAGGGACGTTAAAGCACAAAAGTTACCATTTTCCCCTCAACTTCTTTGAATCTTTTCTGTAATTGTTATATGTATAGTTTTCAATAATCAGCACTTATTGATGACCCTTCAAAATCAAATGGCACTAAAAGAATTGTGCGTTTCAGGACAAATTGGCTACATCCAATTTTTATTTATTTTCTTATGACATGTAGCTGTGGTGAATCACATGAAGATTATCAAACCGGTTTTATTCTTTTCAGTTTGTGTTTTTGACTTTTGCAGAAGTTTTCTTCTTCTGGTAACACACCAATTTTACACATTTTTTTTCTGTGATTTTCAATTATGGTGTTTTAGGAGTGGCAACATAGAAATGAAAAGGAGAAACAACAATTTTTTGTAGTATGGATTGATGAAAAGAAGCTCCAAAACCAGCTCAATTGCTTGATTTTTTGAGGATCGTCATGCATTAGAGGACACCAATTTAACAAATTAGTGATAACAATAATTTAACAAATTTTGTTGGTGATTTTCAAGTGAGCTGTTTTAGGAGTGGCAGCAAAGATGAAAAAAAAACACAACTGAAAGTCAGTTTGGCCTTCCAGAAAAGGCAATGTATCTTTTGTTCTGTTGCTTTTTGTTTGCATTTTTGTAGTTGAACTACATGACTATCTGACTCATTGACTATCATGACTATCTATCCTACATGACTCATTTTTATGTCTTTTTTTGGACATTTGAAAAAAAATCTAAAGCAATCTACATGTCTTTTTGAAAGCATGCATCTTCCAAGTGGGGAAAGAGCTAATTTTCATTAGTATAGCCTGAAAAGACCAAATTAATTTATTTAAATCAGGACAAAAGTATATATATCTTTGTGTGTTGCTGCTAGATCTACTAATGCCCCTAAATGTCTAGGGTGAATGCATACATATCCACTCAGTCCATATCTGGGGAGACTACACAAAAATTAACATTATTGAGCACAGATATGTTTCAGTCTTGGGGGCTTGGATTTCCTCTTGTTGGTAGGCGTGTACACCCATGCTTATAACTGTAATATAGACGGACACCAACGTAGAAGTATAGAAGTGGGTACCTTTAAAGTATCTATTTATATTTTCAGCCAGATTTTTTTTTGTAAGAGCAAAATTATATTATTTGTCACCTAGTACTGGATACAACCAGTCAGTGACGTTAATTCATGAAAACTAGGGAATGAGGTAGGTCTAATGTATTTTTTTCAAAATCAAAAGGGAGAGGACAATTTTATTGTTGTTTTTTTTTCTCTATGATAATACATAAAAGGTGGTTTTTGATGAAGATAGCCCCCAAAATTTATTTCCGAGTCTGGGGGGGGGGCGATTGACGTCTCTATCACTAGCTATCATAACTGAGCCAAGAATGTATCTAACCTGCCAACGAGCTTGTTCCAAAAGGATGTTGCAGACGCTTCTTTTAAGACCAGAGAAAAATCGTTTTGGTGCTGTCTCCGAAAACAATAAATAAATAAGAAATAATATGTACAATGTGTGTATGTATTCATGTCTTAACGTATATATAAAGGTATGAGGCATATTTAACTGTTAAATTAGCTGTCAAAACTCATTTAAGTTGATAAGTATTAAATGACATTATAGGTTAGAAATTTGTTTGGGTTTCAGGCGGATATTTGTGACGTCACTCTGCCGCAACGTATTCCTCCCACTTCCAGAGAAATCATAACTAAACAATTTCGCTGTGACCTTTTTGCATTCACGTAATTATTTCATATTTAAAAAGTCTTAATCAAACCATAGAGTAAAGCATGATTAAACACTTCATACAACGCTTGTATGATTGAACAGTTTTCTTACAGTTAAATTACAATAAAAACCTGCTTTACAAGAAACTGTATCTACATTTGTCCCCCCCCCCCCCATCTGTTTGAGTGCCATGTGGTCACCGATCAATTTTGTGTCTGGTATATAATATCTAATAATTTTGTGTGAGCTTGTGAGAATCAGAACGGGATTCAAACCAGAACCAATACATGATAAGAGGGACTTTATGTAAATTTAGTCGCTGGCATTATTGAAAAGTGCATCATTCGATTTATCATTACAGTCCCCTATGTAAACACGACTCTCTTTGAGAGTCGTGTTTACTTCTTGAGAGTCCTAGTGCCATAAATTCTCTAACAAATGACGTGCGTTGCACAAAGAGGGACTGTTCAAGTTGAGGCAATTTCATGCCTCGAAATCATCACGCCATTCTCAAGGTGATATAAATCGGTTTTGGAGGCTCCGTAATTATCTTATAATTTTTGTCTTGATTAAGTCACATGGCGCCCCGTGGCGGTCTCTTCCTCTGACACGGTGTGCGCCTCTGACCCCTTTGCCACAAAGGACGCCCTTTGCTCAAGGCGCCCCCTGTCAATCGGTGCTCTACGCGACCGCTTACTTTGCTTACCCCATGAGCCGTCCATGAGTATCAGAACATACCATTGTAGCTCAGTGGCAAAAATACCTGTCTAGTTAGCTTGTGCGTATGGGTTTGAGTCCTGTTAGTGTCAGATGCTCGTAATAAATTTTTTAAATTTAATCTTTAAGATATTGGTGTCTTTGGTGTTTATACACCGTGAATGCGAACACGCTTAATACTAACGAGCCCCCTTGCTGTGTCCCTGGTGTGGTATATTTTATAGCATTTCTGTGCATGTTTTCACAGAAGCTTACACTTATTTGTTTTTTATTTTAGGAAAAAGAAAAGGAGGAATTCTTTAACTGCAGATGGCAGTCCATCATTAAAGAGAACAAAAAAGGAAGCCTCGTCTGTAGCTATACCTATACAAAATGGAAAATCAGTGAGTTTAATTTGAAATATATAGTTTTAGGAGGCACAAATTCTCTAAGAGAGCTTATTTTTTTTATTGTCAATAGCAAATATTTGCTTACATCGTTTTAAAAGCAGAAATAAATTTTTAAATAAAGAGTTTTGTTTTGTAACTATTTCTACAAATGAATAAAGGTCCCATAACATATTCTGGAAAAAAAATTCAAATTTTTCTTGATAGTCAAACAATTTACGAAACCAATAGAAAGGGTTGAGTATAAAAATATCGGCTGTGACTCTCAGTTGAAAAATAAAAACAAACAACTTTATAACGTCAATGAATTGTTATTGCCAATTTGTTAAGTGGATCTTTTTTAGACTTCTTATTGTGTAAAAAGGTTGGGCTTATAATTAAATTATTGAATTTAAGTATTGTTGAATTTTTGCTATTGTAATTTGAAATAAGGTATTTTTTGTTAAGATAATTAGCAATAATTGTTGTTAGACGCAACTCCCCCTGCCCTCTTCTCAAAACGTTTTCGCTACCTAAAATTTAGAAAGAAAACTTAATATATTGAACTGCAAAATGAAATACTTTTTTGTAACTTATCTGCGGATGTGGTATAACATTCATTTGAATAATGCTTTTTTAAAAATACCCAAAAAATCATTCTCGAGGTTGACCGGGTTTGTACCTATGGATTTGCAAGGCGTTGGCAGGTCCATAAACTCTCCCCATTTTTATTAAAAATCATACACCTGAAATACTCAAATACTCATCATTTCAGGAATGACCTCCCAAAATTCTTATTGGAGTTAACAGCGTTTTCACCAATGGGTTTGCAAGATGTCGCCAGGTCCATAAACTCTCCCCCAATTTTATTAAAAATCATACACCTGAAATACTCAAATACTCATCATTTCAGGAATTACCTCCCAAAAATTCTTATTGGAGTCAACAGCGTTTTCCCCCAATGGGTTTGCAACATGTCGCCAGGTCCATAAAATCTCCCTATTTTGTGTTTAAAATGATATCCATACCAGGAAATATCTGGAAAATTCCTTTTTGGTCGATCGTGTTTGTACCTATGGATTTGCAAGACATTACCTGGTCCATAAGTTGTCTTGTTTTTGTTCAAAATTATTTTTCATCCACATGTTGAATTAAATTTAAATTTTGAGAATTTTTTTTCTCAAAACAAATGTCTCCTATGAAGATGGGGACTCTTGTTTAAGTAGTATGTCCGGAAATTGTAGAATATATATATATATATATATATATATATATATATATATATATATATATATATATATATATATATATATATATATATATATATATATATATATATATATATATATATATATATATATATATATATATATATATGTATATATATATATATATATATATATTTATACTCCTCAACGCCTTGCTTTTCTGTCCCCTCCTCAACGCCTCGCTCTTTACGCTAAAGTTTTTTATTGTTTTAAAAAATAAAGTTGTGAGACAGAGTCAAACTTTAGCGTAAAGAGCGAGGCGTTGAGGAGGGGACAGTCTCTTTCATATACAGAATAATTTCTGTTCGTTTTAAGTCTTAATGTCGCTCCTTACTTTCAGTTTAAAAAACTTGTTTTTTTTATTTAATTTTTGAACGTTTTTGAATAAATGCAGGTTTTGATCTTGGCTCACCGTACATGAATAATTAAAACAAAATTTTCATATTAATTTACTTTTATTTAGTTAAATGGCTTTCTCGAAACTTGTGTTTGATTTTATTTACGAACGTTTTTATTAGTAATAAATATACGTAACTTACGAATTAACTTACGTAACCAACTTCTATATTCATATATTTTTAATAAGTTTATTAGGGGGTTCGCCCCCTTGTCAATACCTTTCTCTTTAAGCGAAAGTTCAAATTTTGTTCCAATTCTTTAGAAATGACCGCTTAATCACAAATTAGAATAAATAGCTCTTATGAAAGTACTAAAAAATCTTTGGCTTAAAGAGCGAGGCATTGACTATGGGGTGAACCCAATTATATATGTAATATTTTCTGTTCGTTTAAAGTTTCGATGTTGCTGCTGTTGCAGTTGAAATACTTGTTTTTTTATATTAAATTTATGATCTTTTTTTAAATAATGCTGGGAAGTCCGGCGTCCCCTTCATAGCAATGTCCCTTCCCCCAGGAAAACTTCCTTCATGGAAAGATCCTCCCACATAACCCCTGACCAACCCCCCCGCCACTACCAGGAAAAATCTTCCCTGAAAACGTCTGTATACTTCCAAATAACCAATACTGTACGTTAACATTGGGTAAAGTTCATAACTTTCAGCCCTCCCCCCGGGAACTTCGGGGGATTAAGTCATCCTAAAAGACATACTTATAATATTTTCGAACATGTTGAACAAAATGGCTATCTCAAAATTTTGATCAGGTGACTTTGGGAAAAAAATGAGCGTGGGAGGGGGCCTAGTTGCCCTCCATTTTTTTTGGTCACTTAAAAAGGGCACTAGAACTTTCAATTTCCATTCCAATGAGTCCTTCCCCGATATTCTAGGACAACTGGTTCGATACGATCACCCCTGGGGAAAAAAAAAAAAAATAAACAGGCACCCGTGATCTTTCTTCTGGCAAAAAATGCAAAATTCCACATTTATGTAGATGGGAGCTTGAAACCTCTACAGTAGGGTTCTCTGATACGCGGAATATGATGGTGTGATTTTCATTAAGGTTCTATAACTTTTAGGGGGTCTTTCCCCCTTTTTTCGAAAATCAGCCAAATTTTCTCAGGCGCTTAACTTTTGATGGGTAGGATTAAACTTGATGAAACTTATATATTTGAAATCAGCATTAAAATTTGATTCTTTTGATGTATCTTGTTGTATCAAAATACCGTTTTCTAGAGTTTCGATTACCATTGAGCCGGGTCGCTCCTTACTTACAGTTCGTTACCACGAACTGTTTGATGTCATGACGTCACCAAAGGTTCAATACAGCCACCTTGTGAAAAATAAGAATTCTTTCTTAAAATCCTGACCTATTTAGATCGTTTTTGTGGCCAGTCATCACTGTTCCTTGTTTTCCAACGATATATTTCATTGTCCATTTTTGTTCATCTTTACCTCAGGATGTTTTTTCCATGCCTTTTGCTTTAGCAGTTTAGATTCGTGCATCATCTCATTTAATTTCTTAATGCGTCACTGATAACAAATACGTCTTTTTCAGTTTCCAACCACAGATCCCTGTTCAAAATTTCGTTTCAAACACTTCGTGGTAACGAACTGTAAGTAAGGAGTGACCCGGCTCAATAGTAACCAAAACTCTAAAAAGCGGAATTTCGATACTGATAGATACATCAAAAGAATCAGATTTTTATGCTGATTTCAAAACTATAAGTTTTCATCAGGTTTAGTCTTACCCATCAAAAGTTACGCGCTTGAGAAAATTTGCCTTATTTTTGTTAAAAGATGAAAACACCCTAAAAGTCATAGAACTTTAATGAAAATCACACCATCAAATTCAGCGTATCAGAGAACCCTAATATAGAAGTTTCAAGCTCCTATTTGCAAAAATGTGGAATTTTATATTTTTTGCCAGAAGAAAGATCATGGATGCATGTTTATTTGTTTTTTTTTTTTTTTTGTTTTGTTTTTCCCAGGGGTGATCGTATCGAACCAGTGGTCCTAGAATATCGCGGGAGAGCTCATTCGAACAGAAATTAAAGTTCTAGTGCCCTTTTTAAATGACAAAAAAAAATGGAGGGCAACTAGGCCCCCTCCCACGCTCATTTTTTCCCAAAGTCATCCAATCAAAATTTTGAGATAGCCATTTTGTTCAGCATGACCGAAAAATACAAAAACTTTGTCTTTGAGGATGACTCATGATCCCCCACAGTCCCTGGGGGAAGGTCTGCAAGTTATGAACTTTGCCCAATGTTTACATATAGTATTGGTTATTGGAAAGTATACAGATGTTTTCAGGGGGGATTTTTTTGGTAGTTGGGGGGGGGGGGGGTCGGGTGTTACATGGGAGCATCTTTCTATGTAGGAAGTTTTCATGGGGGAAGAGACATTGCTATGAAGGGGGTGCAGGATTTCCTAGCATTATTTAAAAAAAGAGATAAGAAATTAAATAATAAAAAAAAGAAGTTTTTAAACTGAAAGTAAGGAGCGACGTTAAAACTTAAAACGAACAGAAATTATTCCGTATATGAAAGGGGGTGTCCCTTCCTCAACGCTTCGCTCTTTACGCTAAAGTTTGACTCTGTCTCACAACTTTGTTTTTTTAAAACAATAAAAAACTTTAGCGCAAAGAGCGAGGGGTTGAGGAGGGGCAGCCCCTTTCATATACGGAATAATTTCTGTTCGTTTTAAGTTTTAATGTCGCTCCTTACTTTCAGTTAAAAAAAACTTGTTTTTTTTTTTATTTAATACAATTCAATGTGATTCTCACTGTCGTTTGTTCCATGCCATTTTGTTTAGCTGTTGCGATTCTCACTTGCATCAGTTTTCTAATCACATTTGTACGTGCATCATTTTCATCAATCAACCCCTTAAATGTTTTAAATGACCATAAATTATAATTAGTGCCTTTGTAAAATTACGATTTTTTTTTTGTTATTGGAGCTTTTACTTCTGCCTTGGCTCGTCTTTTGGTCGTTATGAAAAACATAACGCCCAACCTTTGTTTTTTAACAGCGGCTGATGCAGTATCAGGTTCTTGGCTAACGTCCTTATAAACTCTAATATCGTTATTTATAACTATTTCATTGCTTGGGGCTTTTCTAAAGTGTTTAACGTGAACTTTGTCCTTGGTTTGTCTTTTGTCATTATGAAATACATATCACAGAAACTTATTTTTTTTTAACAAAGGCATGGTAAGCATTGATGATCTTATCCAGGTCAAAATCCCAAACCCAAATATCATAACTATCATTTTCAATGGTAACCTGTCACCATCAAACCTTGCATAAAACTGAAAACGTTGACTGGCAACACTGGCTGAAAGATCAAGGAAAAGATTTTTTTCTGAAAAAAAAAAAATAAGACCACTTTAAAGTTTCTCATTTGAGGAAATACAAAATTTGGCCAATATGAATGGAAAAATTATTTTATTCAGTGACTAAACCAATACTTTTTTGACTAAAACAACTAAAACAATAACTGTTTTGACTAAAACAATAATCTCTAATTTACAAAATGAGCACAAACCATATATTGAGCAAAAATGCTATCAAAAACTGTAGAAAACATCATATAGCACAAGGAAATAAAATTAACAAGAACCAGACATATTTCACTAAAAGAAGGTTAATAAGGAGGGAAACTAAGTAAAACTGGAAAAGCGAAAAAAGGATACATTCAGTCCCTCTATTTTATTTAAATTTCCTAAAACTGTCGCCAGGCTTCTTTGATATATTAAATAATATAGATATAAACATATCAAATCAGAAAACTTGCGGTTTGCATTCCAATTATTTCACTTTCTTAAAGTTTACACTAAAAGAGATAATAATGTAAAGCCTCATTTCCGCCACAATGAACCCAATGAACTGTTGCGTCTTATTAATTCTAAATAAAAATTATTTTAATTTACGGTTGTTGACAATTTGTGCCTGTTTATAACATGTATTTAAAGCATTTAATTAAATGAAACATGAGTAAACATATTCAATCGTATATAATAAATTGTCCACTCCACTTTTGTTTCCCAAATGTGATAAAATGGTCAAATTTAATGACTGTGCAGACTTTTTACTAAGTTGCAGGCCTCAACCAAATTAATTTCAGCCTTAACCAAATTAAGAGCAATGTATTTATTTGTTCAATTAAAACACCGATTGCACAAACTTTCATTAGTCATTGAAATATTCACAAAGAACTTCAGCCATAACTAAATAAAATTGTTCAATTTTCTATCTTAAATTGTTTGCTCCACTTTTGTCCACTGTGGATCACGTGCTCAAGTCAACTTCCTAAATGTGAGAAATGGTTAAAGTTAATGTGACTCTAGAGCCTTGTTACAAAATTGCAGGCTTCACAGGGAGCTTCAGCCGTAACTAAATTAAGTTAAATACAATGAGTATATTGGCTAATTTTATGCCAAAGAGTTTGTTACCCAGAAATCGACCTCTTAAATAGAAGAATGGTCGGATTGAACGTGCCTCTGCAGACTTTCATCAGTCTGTAAAGATTAATTTTTCGCCGCCAGCCACGGCTGTTGCAAAACTATGTGCTTCACAGGGAACAGAAGCCTTAACTAAATCATAAGCAATAAGCTTAATTGTCAATTTTATGCCAATGATTTTCTTACTCATAAATCGATCTCTTAAATGGAAGGAATGGTCGGATTTAACATATTATGCAGATTTTGGTTATCTCAAGGATTTGTTGATTTTAAATCTGAATTATTAATGTGCTGAATTAGTGTAAATGAATTACATGGTGATGTATTTGAATACGGAAAGCATGTTGGATTAAATGGATTCTAATATTAATTAATTTGTATGGGCTCGGCTGGTCTTGTCAATCAGGCAATATGCCTTGGGTATGCCTGTTTCTGCAAAGGAATCTTTTATTGTGGAATTTCCAGTTGGCACCAGTCTCCAGTTATTAAAAAGGTATAGCATATATGTAGCGTTGAATCTTTTGATTTGATTAATATAGATGAATGATCAAGATGCGAGTTTGGAAGGTCTGAAACCGTCAGGGAATGATGTCAAAAAGAAGAAGTCAAAGATTACCTCTTTGAAAAATGGTGGAGCATCTCTTGTAGAGCATGAAACATCCAAGACCAGCCAGGGCGAAGATCTCTCAACAACAACCTCGCCAAACCGTGAAGATTCAGACGAAGAGGATTCAGAAAATGAAGAAGATAACTCTGATGAAGAAAATGAAGAAAACGATTCTTCAGACGTTGATGATGAGCAGTCGATATCAGGGACGGAGTCCGAAGCAGATGGCAAGGCCTCTCTGGTAAGAAAATTTTGCAACAGTTCCTATTTTTATTGCTCTAAAGTTCAACTAAAATGCCTCATGCGGAAAAACTAAATAAGTTGCTACGGAAATTGTCATAAGTAATGAAGGTATGTTTATATTTTAACCAAAAGTTATTATAAACCAAAGGTTAGCTACACGAAGAATGTGGTTCAATCTCGCTTTCTATGGTTATAACAAAAGAAACAATGAGATGGCTAGAACACAAAGAAAGAAAGCATGGCTGCAGATGAAGAAAGAATGATAGTCTTTGTCGGCCGACCATCAAGGGCCAAAAAAAAAAACGGGTCGTCCTCGAATGGTGTGGGAGGATGCCATAAGAAAATATTGAAGGGAAATGGGAACTTGCTGGGGAGGGTGTAAAGAGGGAGGCTTTGAATAGATTGGGATGGATCGTAGCTAGGCTGTGAAAATTAAAAGGGTGTCATGCGCCATTTTTGTAACTTGAGAGCCAAAAAAACGGGAAGAGTTTGTTGGTTGTGGATGCTCTGAAGGATGATCTCCGCTAGTGGAGATCAAGGGAACATATTCTGAACCAACTCTTTTCAGTGGTATAAATGAAATTCAAATTTTCCGAGCAAATTCAAAATTATTTCATTTTATGGCGTATGTCTTCTTTTTTTTACAGATAAGATAATCTTCAAGTATTTTCGAGCGAATGTAAAATTAATCCAATTTTTAGTGCATGTCGTCTTTTTCCTTGAAAAAAGGAGAAAAATACCAGGCCCCCCCATGCTATAGCTCCAAGATAATCCTCTTCTGTCAAGACTAGCGTATGTAACTCATTTTTGACCAAAATGGCATACGTCACCCTTTAAATTATCACAACCGAGCTTTGTTGGCCTCAGGCGGCCTGGTGCTGCAGTGAGTTTTTAGTAGTAGTAGTAGTAGTGGCTATGTTAAAATAGTAAGCCTCTCTTAAGTCACAGGGGAAAAAGAACGCCAAATGTTTCTGTATGGGTAAGTTCATCTGTCCTTCCATTCTGGGGCACTGATTGTATGTATGAGTGAAAAAAAATGTCGGTGGAAGTTAACAAAAAAAGAAAAAAGAAGAGACAAATGAAGAGCAAATTAATTTACATTGGTAAGACACTGTAGTCCAAAATTCCCGTAGGCCACGAGTCAAATCAAACCCTTTTATAAACCAGTTTCCAATATCAACCAAATGAGCACCCCCACCCCCCCCATTTCCGAATTTAGATTGCAGCAATTCTATGTAAATAAATATTTTGTGCTGTCTCAAACCATACTTAAGCATCGTTATAATAATAATATTATTATTATAATATATATTATAATAATAATAATATTATTATTATAATAATAATGTTATAAAATAATCCGTCTTTTAGAGCCTTTTAAAGCTATATACAAAAAAGACAAATACTAAAGAAAAATTACAGTCCCTTTGGCATCCTCCCCTTCAATACAACATTTCCTACTGCTACAATATAAAGGGGAGACCCAGACCTCATTAACCCACGAAAGAGCCTATCTTCCCCTTCTTGCATAATTGATCCCCTTAAATGAGAAAGCTGCTTACACTGGAGGAGGAAATGGCCCAACCCATAATCATTCTCCCCAAATCTCAAGCAACTACTTAGCAACTATATTTAGTCAATTCAAATGTAGATATGTTACAAGACACAACTTCTACAGAAAAAGCAAGAAAAAAACGAAGAAAATTCGTTTTGGTTATTTTATTTTTAGTGTTTTGGCTGTGTGTGTTTATTTTATTTTTTATTTTTTTTATTTTTTTTACCCTGCAAGTAGCTTTTCTTCCAAAGATTTTATGATCCCACATATCTTTAAGTGTACTGACACTGGAAGTTTTTGCAGTGATGTTTTGGGTGTTTTGTTATTGCTATTTTGGTTGTTTTATTTTTCTGCTTTTTTTTGTACAATTAGTTATTTCTGCAAAAGAGTTCCAATTCGTGCTTTGATTATCTTAATGTGGGATTTTTTTTAGGGAATGCTACTTTGGGTGTTTTATTTCTACTGTTTTGGGCGTGTTTAGTTTTCTTTTTTATTTTGGGTAGTAGTTGTTTGTGGAAAGATTTTTCGCTCATGGATATGCTGCATGTCTTAATGTGGGAAATTTTTAGGAATGCCATTTTGGATGTTTTATTTTGAGGTCTATTATTTTTATATTTTTAGCTGTTTCTTTCTTCGTCTGCTCTGTAACTAGTTGTTTGTGCAAAGTTATTATTTTTCATCAAAGATAAACTTAAATTTAAAAAACAGTAATTTTAAATTACATTCATATAATTTAATGTAAATTAAATTTAACTATTCATGAAAATTTAAATTTTAATTAAAATTTAAATTTAAATTTTAAAAATACTCGTTGTAATTCTGTTAAAAATACCCACAAAAAACTGTGTTAGTACAAGTCAACAATAAAAGAATGCATGCGCTCCGCATCTTAAATTTTTGAGCATGTAAGCTTGTAAACAAAAATAAGTCTTTTGAGTTCTCTTTGCTTTCTTTTATTGTGCTTTTTTCTCCCTTTTGGCCTGTGCCTTTTACTAGTTTTTTGTTTTCTGCTATATCGAATAATATGGTTCTGTATAATTTTGTAGGTTAATCATTAGTATTCTATTACGTTTTTCAAGTAACAGCTTGATAGGAACCTTTAGTTTTTTTCGGAATTTACAGTTTTCAGGCTTTTAAAATAAGTTGAAACACTACCCATTTCTCTTTCTTTCCTCTCTCGGTTGTCTTTTAGTATGGAATGATAAAAACTAAGAAATTAGTATTTGTTGGATATATATTACAACCATAGATTTCTTTTAATCAGCTTATGCTTTTTTATTTTGCTAAAATTGAACTATAATCGGATAAGTTTTTTCGGGGCAATTTTTTTTAAGCTGCTGGATTCAAATATTTCAGTTCTGTGATTAAAATCAAGTTTCCATCAAGCCGTGGCTATTTGGAGACAAAGCCAATACAGATAGTCTGAGTGAGAGGCAAAGCTGGCATTAGCCTTTTTCAGGATTGTATAAAAATGATGCCATTTTCACTTGTTGATAGATAATCTATCATCCATCCATCCTAGGGCAGAACTAGGGGATAATCGAGATTTTTGGGTTGACTTTTGTTTTGAATATAATATTTTTAATATCACAAAAAATATGCATGTATTTTATAGTATCATTATGCTTTTCGAAAAATCCAAGTGGCTTAAAAGAAGCTATTAGAAACCACACTGTATCCTGATCTGTGCAGATAATCTAAATCTTCGTGATTAGGGGTGGGTGGGGGGGGGGGTGGGTTAGACGAAAAAAAAAAAAAAAATCATTATTATGCTTTAACAGTGCGTTTTCACAGCTGTATTTTCCGATTCTCGTAAATTCCAAATTGTTGTCTCGAAAGCATCAGCATTTCTTGAGGGAGTCTTGAATACTTTTTACTCCTCCTGTGTACAGGGTTGCCACATTGCTGTGAAACAATGGGAGTTCAGTCGTGTTTTGGGAATCCGGTGTAGTTATGCATGTCTTACTGTTTCCATGCTCCAATAATCGTTTTAATTAAAAACAAAACTTCGGTTCCGATTCGTCTTTTGTTTTGGGCCAAAAGTCACCCTAATAGTTTAGATGGGGCAGCCTGGCTTGTTATCCTAAATGCGGGAATTAAGAGTGTTTAACAGGGAGAAAAAATGTTTAAATTTACGGGTAAAATTAAAATATAATAATAGCTTTGAAACATTTGTTATACCCAAGAGGAAGCTCTTTTGGAGGTTCGAGTTGAAGGTGGGTAAAACTAGAAATACCAAATTTCTATGACACAATTTGTCTTATTTACTTACTTTCCAGAAATTATCTATTTATTCTGGCAAAAGTGTTAACTCTGGCTCGTCACGGACAGAAACGAGTAAAAGACCAGCATTTCCACTGTGTATCTTTGTGACGGCATAAAAAAAATTCTAGCCGAAGGGACTTAATAAGTTGCTCTTTTATAGGAATCGGAAGAAATTGTTTTTTCACCTCGTGGTAGAGGTAGAGGAACACCACGTGGTCGAGGAGGTGATAGAGGTCGTGGAGGAGATAGAGGACGTGGTGGCCGTGGAGGAAGAAGTGATGGCGGTGGCTTTGCATGCTATAATTGTGGTGATGAAGGTCATAGATCAATGGAATGTCCAAAAACGTGGGCCCATGAAATGCTACAACTGTCAAGGGCAAGGGCATATGTCAAGAGACTGCACTCAAGCGCGTGTCGAACGGGGAGGTCGTGGCGGAGGTCGAGGATTTTCACGCGGTGGTAATAGAGGATTTTCCAGAGGTAGTCGTGGGACGCCTAGAGGACGACGAGGTGGACGCTAATTTTATCGTGTGTGTAAATGATAGGTTTGTTCCTTTTTAACTTTTACGTGTTTTACATAATTATACATATGCTACTTCAAAGGGAAAAATGTTACACGTTTGTCGGGAAATAAAAAGAAACAGATGGTTCTGATTATCTTTGATTTATGTACAGAGCATATCCTGTTTTACAATCCTTTATGCTTTATATTGTTTTGTCTATTTGATATTTAATGCTGTTCCACATCGAAAGATCCTACTCACCAGTGAATCATAATGAACATAACCTACAGAAACAACATCTTAGCTGTGTTTTCAGGCTCAGCGGGTTCGAACACGGGTTGTTCTCGTCTAGTTTCAGCGGGTTCAAAGTTTCAACCCCGTGTTTTTCCTCGAGAACCCGCTTTGTGAAAACGCTTGATGCACTAGACGAGAACAACCCGTGTTTGAAGAAGGGCTGTTCACGGCTCAGCGGGTTCGAACACGGGTTGCTCTCGTCTTGGGCATCAAGCGTTTTCACAAAGCGGGTTCTCGAGGAAAACACGGGGTTGAAACTTTGAACCTGCTGAAACTAGACCAGAACAACCCGTGTTCGAACCCGCTGAGCCTGAAAACACAGCTATTACTGTTGATCAAAGCCTTCGTCTTGCTAGTTAGTTTAACTCTACTAAAAAAAGAAAGGGAAAAAAAATGGGGTTTCTAAGCGTGTAGATGCTACTGGAAAGTTTTCTTTTAATGATCTAATGTAGGTATTTTCGAAGATCATACTGCCTTCCATGACCTACAAATAACAGTTAAGTGGGGACAAATTCTTTTTATTTGACAGTGAAACAACAACAGCAAAAATCTCTGGATATTTTGGTCACATATACAGTGGCCATCATCAGCAGATAAACTAAAATAATACAAACGAAACCCCAATATTTATACAAAACAACAAATCACTTACATATTGTTTAGCGCCGTGATTCCCGACCTGGGGCACATGCCGCACCGATGGGTCATGTAATATTTTGGTGGGTCACTGGCAGGACGTGCACCCTTCGGCTGACTATACTTTAAGAGCCTCAATTTTGGAAAAAAAAAATAATTTAACTACGTCACATTCATATGCTTTTAAAGAGCAAAAACGATAGATGATAGTATTGCAATGGCGTAATACACTGTATAAAAGGTGTTGTATTGAGACAATATTTTTCATTTGTATAAAATATGGCGCACGTAAAATTTTGATTTAAATTTAAATATGAGGAGCGGAACACCAGAATTTTAGAAAAACCTAGGTGGGGCGTGGCTTGAAATCGGTTGGGGACCACTGGTTTTTTAGCGGTTTGATCTTCTTCAAAGCAGTTACTACTACTACTACTAACAATTCACCGCAGCACGAAGCCGCCTGAGGCCAACACAGCTACGCACGCTCCTCCTCCATCCCAATCTATTCAAAGCCTCCCTTTTTACACCCCTCCCACGAAGTTCCTATTTCCTTTAAATCTTCTTTATGACGTCCTCCCACCCCAGACGAGGACGACCTGTTTTCCGTTTAGCTGCAGATGCAAATATCTCTGATCTCGCAGTTTCCGGTCCATTGACTTGACAGGTCAATGGTATGGAGAGAAGCTAAATTTATTTTATTTGACTATAGTAAATTAACTATGAAACCGGAACACATCCCCTGAAAGTTACAATTCGATTCCCCAGTCATGAAACAAATGCAGGGTATACACCTAACAGGATTTAAATTTGTTACTTTTAATCAAATCTTCTGACAGCGGTGTTTGTAATGAGAGATAGTCGCTCGCCTCTAGGCTTTAGGTACCCTGGTATAAGATCACTTAATTATTTTCGGAGTAGTGCTTGGTAGGAAGTTACGGATACCTACCGATTACGTAACGTAAGATTATTAGGGTGCTATATGTGATTCTAAAAAAAAAAAAAAAAAAAAAAAAATGGATCTAGGTAGGGCTTGAGACTAGAATGTCTGTAAAATTACTATAATTATTACCAGTTTTAAATGACAATAACGTGACAAATTAATATTATTTGACGAATGATACAAATTTTATCATAATAACAGAAGACAAAAAATATATTTGTAACGCCTCTGGCTTGTAGATGGCACTTCCATCCCTATTTGTAATTAAAGAAAAAACCTGCATATAATTCAATTTGATTCAATCTTGTTACGATTTAATATTTCCATTAAATTACAAATTTCCTCTCTCTTCCTTCCCTTTTCTCTTTCCCCCCTGTTTCTTTCTATTGCTCTCTATTTCGGTATCCATCTATCTTCCCTTCTCCGTTTGGCTTCCCTTAAATTCCTCATTGGTCACGTAGGTATGGTACAAGTGTTAATTCTATTTCTTTTCCTTCGTCTCTTTTCCTTCATTTTCATTTATCATTTCCTTCATTGTTATGTAACTTATGCTGAAAACTTTCAGAAACTGTCTTTGTGGTATTGAAATTTTTCCAATTTTTCAAAGATTTAGAAGAAGGTTGTTATTAGAAAAGATTAGGAATTTTGAGGTGCTGTTTTTTGTCGTGGAATTCTTTAGCTTTACTCTGTCGTGAGTATAGTAACTTATTATTTACAACAAAACAAACATTTTTAGTCAACGAAAAAGGAAATGCCTTATGGCATAATTAAAGTTTTTGGTCCTAGACATTCAAAAACGTGTTCTTAGTTTTTCATGCAATGCACTTAATTACGATTTGATGATTTTTTTTTCCATTATTTTGCATATTAATATCGTCAATATTTAACATAAAAGAATAACTTTGTGTATATCACATTGGTTTAATGTAAATAGAATTGACTTGGGGTGAAAATTGACTTTGGGGTGTAATCTTTTTAAGGTAACATGTTGCTATTTAGCAACCTGCAATCTTAATACCTTACTATTGCAAGAAAAAAAAAAAAACAAAAAACAAACAAGGGTGGTTGTTGCTAGTTTCTGACAAGTCCTCTATTTTGTAAGCTAAGTGGGTTCAATTGAATTGGAATTTTTTCTATATTGGGTGCTTATAGGGGCTGCTAAATTTAAAAAAGAAACTTATAAAGGGCTATATGGCAGTTGCTGAGTTGCTGATATTGAAATAGTCTTTTCAAGATTTATAGCCTTCTCGACCTATAAACTGATGCACGTTTAATTTTCACTATTATATTTGAAAAAAGAAAACAACGCACAAGGGTCAGCTTCGCCAGTTTTCGATGGCACTTCTCTTTGGTAAGCTAAACTTTATTTACTTCAATCGAAAATGATTTTTTTGTATCGAGAGCTGGTCCAGGAGCTCTAATACTGTAATTTACTTATGGTTATTTAAGAACATAGCTAGATAGTGGGTGATTTGGCCAAAGGGCGTCTGGAAAAGTCACTTTCTTGCGCCCACCAAGGCTTAGAAAATGGTCGTTGGTTTACAAAATTGTGGATTAACCATTTGTGTATTTTTGCAGCGTGGCGCGCGTGGTAGTTGTGGGCAACAAGCAAACAAGGATTTACACTTCACAAAAGAGCAAAAGTTTCCGTCATGAGGAAAAACCGAAGCTCCAATGGAGGCGGAACTTTAGACACGACTGATTCTTATCGTTTTGTTATTAGGCGTATCTGTTGAAGCAGTTTTGTAGGAACTTTTCAAAACAGAATGTGCTTAGTGAATCCTATTTTGCTTATATAAGAGATTACCCAATATTGTGCTCTTTGTACCCTGGACTCCATAGCTCTCTGGTGATCAGAAACCAAGTTTCTTGACGTGCTATTGCATAGTATATCCGTTCGAAAAAAATATCAATTCTGCTTACAGAAGAGCTTAAGTCTCAAAGAGTTCACTTGAGCCGTTTTCTATCTATGCTTTTTTTTCTTTTTTCTTTTTTTTATAGGAAATATCCGAGGAAAAAAAAAATGAAAAAAACGTTTCTATTTTGATTTTTACAAAGTTTGGCTGATAAATGTATTCTCAATTCGTAGTGTAGAAATCGAAGCACTTGCTATTTAATAAATCTAAACAATTTCTTTGGGTAAAACAGCAAATACTATTTTTTTCTAATTTCTGTCTTAATATTTTATTTTGTGTTTCATGAAAATTCTTACTCTATTTCCACCTAATATTTTTCAGTGCCTTTAGACTTCTGGTGTCTATCGTATAAGACCACATGATTGTTTTCAGATTAGTGATTCGTAGAGAGTTACAGACGCTTACTAATTACATTAAGTAAGGTATTTTCAGTGCAGCATTGCGTCTAAGATCGTAAAATCTATTCCATTTGATAATTTCTTTTCAAATGTATGAGAAAAATAAGTAAGTAAAAACGGCTTAGGAAATATAATCAGCGGAGTCTTATGCTTTGTTGAATTAATCTGAATTATGTTTTTGAAATATAATTAATCTGAATTAATCTGTTGAATTATGCTTTGTTGTTATGCATTAATCAACAGTGAGTCATGCTTTTTTCTGTGCAAAATTTCTGCCGTGATTAGAAACGGCTCCGAATATCGTTTGTGCTTGGTTATAGCTGAAACATTTGTAGGAAGTTTTTTCTTGGAAGATTTTATCGATTAATAAGAAAAATACTCCCTTGTCAGGGCCATATCCAGGATTTTTTTCAGGGGGAGGGGTTGTTTATGTTCATTTTTCTTTCATGAGTCGGACAAACATTTCGGGGGGTGGGGTCAAACCCCTTAGCCCTCCCCCTCCTGGATACGACCTTGTCCCTTGTACTTAATACAGAAAAAAATAGAAACGTTTTACTTACTTGTTCTTCTTGGTTAGAGGAGTACACGCCAGGTCTAATTTTTGCAAATTCGAGCTGTCGAAATTTTCGGGAAAGTGCACGAATGGAAAATTTCTTGGCTATTATGAATTTGTTGAATTTATAAGCCTTACTACAAATTTATTCTGTGTAGAAAGTGAAAGTTTTAGAAAACGGTTTTAGAAAGTCATTGAATTAACTTTTGCGAATTTTGTCTGGGCTTAGGTTACAATTTTACTATTGCCCCCCTCAAGAGTTGTTGCAGGTTTTTAAATAAGCCCTAAATAATTTTTACTTTGTATTGCAGTTGATAATTTGAGAATAGTTGCCCTTTTTTTCAACGAATTAGTTTTGGGGAGAGGGAGGGGGGTTAAGAATCCAAAAAAGTATAATTGGATGAGCTGTTACTAACCACAAATTGACTAAAACCCAGAAAAACCGACCCTTAGTAAAAATAAAATATTTAGGACTTTTGTTTTGACTCCAGCTGCAAGATGGACATACACTAAAATAATTATTGAAGTTTTTCTGAGGAAAATATATTCCAGGTCCTGCAATAAATTTGACTAGTAACATATTTTTACTCGTTTTTTTGGGTCCGAGAATTCGGGTCGATGATGTGAATTTGTAATTTGGCTTATAAGAAGAGCCTATATGACCAGTCTTTTTGTTTATTGTGATGAACCTGATATTTTGGCTCCTAATCTATGTTGTATTTCTGCGCGTGTTTTATCTTGTCAATTTCTTGGCATTATTAATTAGTCATGTTATTTTTTAACACCAATGAAAACCAGAGTTATTAAATTAAGCTGGCCAAACCACAATAAATGGTTCAATTTATTTTGTCTTGTTTTTTTTTTTTTAATTCATTTTAGGAAATTTTGCTCGTTTTCCTTTTTAATTTTTTTTTTATCGAAAGCTCTTCTAGCTTTTATTTTTGACTTGTTTAAATGTTAAATTTTTACCAAATCAATTATTTCTGATGTAAACGGGGGCAAATTTTATTTCTGATGTAAATGGGAAGTAAGTTTAAACTTTACCCCTCCCCCCCCCCCCAAATTTGCAAATATATACCCTTAATTGGTATATAGGGGTGGGGGGTTTTCGACAAACATGATTATTATATTGGAAAGAGCATAAAAAAAGGCATCAAGTGGTATATTCACTTTATTTGTAAGTCAATAATATGATTTGGTAAAAATTTACCGTTTATATATTTGTTTTTTCACGAGCAGCAGTTTGACTCATTCATTTTGACATCTTTCATGTTTTAATATATTCTTCTATTTCGCCGAGTTTGGGTGTTTATCATATAGCTGAAACATCCGCGTGATAAACTCAGTTACCAAGTCTAGGGATGTCTGTTGACATGACACAGGGGGAAGACAAACTACACAATAAGTATCACCCGGAATTCAAAAACAAATACAATATGTGATGTTGGTAACTTTCTGTAGGGTTTAAACACTCTCCCGGGCCGTAATTCAAGGCGTTTCTCGTCGTGATTGTAATTATCCGTTTCATTTTTTAATAAACTTCGCTTCATGAACAAGCTCAACGTCGAATTTCTAAACAATTGTAATACGGTTCTGTTACAGCAGCGAAATTGGTGCCATCTTCAGAAAACGTCATTAATTATAATCACAACCTTGAAAGATCATTATATTATGGCCCGGGAGTGCGATGAACGCAAACTGTAGTTTGCGTTCCACTTATCTAATGAATATTTTCTTATTCAAGTCGTTGGGTTATTCCACGTCATGTAATAATAATTAATGATAATAAGGGGGGGGGGGTGTAATTACGGTCTGGATGTGGAATGTCCTGTTAAACTCTACCTCCATCCTGAAATTTTCATTCACCTATCAAGGGGTTTCTGAGTTTGTGTAAAGCCGGTGAACTACAAATTTTCTGCAATTCTCGGTAAAATAAACCCAAAATCTGTTTATTGTCTCCTACCCAGGAATATTTTCTCAATTGAATAGGACCTTAGCTTCTCCTGACCTCTAGAAGTGCTTAGGACATCGACAAAGACCCTACAGTCTTCACGGTAGCCTACTGCTGGCAGCACATCTCACTTGTGTGTGTGGCGTAGGGTGTTCTTAGGACAACTCTCTTCAATCTTGTAGATTGGATTTGTAAGATCCTCCAGTCTCAAGAAGTGGCCTAGGTATTACCTTCAACGTTGGCGGAATGCATTGGTAACAAGACGCTGGCTGTTCATTTTTTGGATTCCGATATTTGATATTCAACTGAGAGCGGACCCATAAAATACATTTGCCTTCAATGAAAAGAAATATGACTGAAAACATTATTCTTGGTTAATGTAAGACACACATAGATTAAATTTAGTTGAGTTTAAGGAAGGTAATATATCAAACAAATAATCTATTTGCTGTTTGAAAGTGAAAGCTGGGGTAGAGAAATTATCGTTCACTTCAAAATCAAAGTGAAATTAAGAAAAAAATTCTAGTGATATATCTCAGATTTTTTTGTATGTATGAAGAATACTAAAAAAAATTCAGTGAAATAAGGTAAAATGCTTGTGCAAAGTTTGTCCCTGTGCATGTGTTGTTTGTTAATTTTCTGCTGTCCCATTCAACGCATAAACCTAAAAAGATAACCTTGCTATCTTTCGATATCTGCGATTCAGATGTACCCAAGTTTATTTTTGAAGTTCATTTTGATTCTCTTTTAGATTCAAAAATATTTTCCGAAAATGTCAAAATAGGATCATTCTCCTATTTAAGGCATACTTAAACCATTCTTTAAAAAAAAGTGTAATATATATTGCTCAGGCAATTCATAGACTCGAAATTTCTAAATCGAATGATGGAAATGTCCTGTAATTTCAGTGAAGTGAACAGCTAGTAGGCTTCTCGTAAAATCACATGTTCCAAACGAAATAAAGATTGCTACCAGAGCTATCTATGTAGAATGAAACAAAGCCAACATTTTGGAGTAAAAGTCTGTTGAAACTGACCCTACTCTAGTAAGTCACCAACATGTGATGAATAGTTGTTTCACGTGCCTTCCCGCATTGTATGCTGCTTGACGTAAGAATATAAAAAACGGTCAATGTACTTGAGTCACCTAAAAATAACTCAACAATCAGAATCAAGTTTACGTTCTTATGGATTTTCAGTAAACTAGTGCAATAGGAATACGTAGGCAATGTGAAACCAGTCTAATTTCTACTGGCCTTCCCTTCTTCGACCATCGTCACTGGCTATATAACTTTGAATATTACGTCATGTGACCCGAAATACATTTTTGTAACAGTTCAGGATGCAGTCTTAATTTCATAAGGAACTACTTTACTCTTTTTTTTTACTGTGAAAGCGTAAATTTTGATTAAGTGTGGAGATGGATAGTGGCGCTGGTTTCTTTTAGAATGAATTGCATGATTAAGCAGTAGAGACATACATTTAAGACAAAGATTAAGATTAAAGCAGATTAAGACAAATTCCTCCTCGTACTATTCGCAAGGTTTCCGCAGATATTTTCTTTTAGAAGAATATCTGTAGACGCAGTGGTCTTACAATGAAATATTTATCAGGAATGGCAAATACCTACAATAATGTCTTGCACTTTACGATGAAAGTCTGCTGAAGATAGATTGATGTTTATGTTTTGTCGGTAAGTACTTGACTGGAGCCAGTTGAGCTAATCATAAAAATTTATGAATAGTGATGATGGCGAGGGAAAAGAGTGACCAATCAGAGTCAATTGTTGCGCAGGTGCGGAACTGGAATATGGTCAATTAGTGGTGTTCTAATCCCAAGTTTTGCGCCAACCCAACGGTGGGAATCTGCAGCACTGCTATAACACTTCATAAGAAGAAGGGGAAGAAAAAGCAGCATATACCAAGCGGCGATGCATCAAAATCCTCCTTTTCCTTTAATTACCTTAAACTTGGTTAGATAAATTTAAAGGGTGTCAGCAAAGAGAAAAGGGGGATTGGTGTCCTTTAGTCTTGTCCTAAAAGGTGTGCTTTAATTCCATCAATTTATTTTTGTGATGTAATTTCTTAAGCCGATCTTAAGTATCGTGTATCAAATACTGAGCGACTAATCTAGACTGAGAAGAAATTGCTATTCCCGGAGAAAGAAATAACTGCCTTTTTTTAAGCGGATTGGTTCTTTTGTGAGAAATATTAAGCCAGTAAAAAGAACTGAAAATTGGTGGGCTACGACATATAAACTCTGCTTCTATGTGGTGTCAGTATTACATTGTAAGAAGTCTAAAGAAGTAATTATCATGATTTATGCCAGGCCACATTTTAGTCAAACTTGCAACTAAGATAAAAATTGTGCATGACTAATGTATTTTGTGCTCAATTTGGAGAGTTGAATTATGTTCATTTTTAAAGCCTAATCCTTAAGATTCATCAATCAAATTGAGTATTTAAGGCTGAAGTTCTTAAAATTTAAGTGATGGAAACCAAGGATGGCTCGAAGGACTAAGGCCAGAGGGGTGAGATCCCATCATTTAAACGATTCCTATGTCACATTATCCGACTCGTGAAAATTTGTTATAATTAATGTTCTATCATTTATATTAAACTACGGAAACAAACAAGAAGCTAAAACAATACATCATGCGTAACTAAGGACAGCTATGTTTTACTCTAGACAATCTTGTTTACCACCTCTAGACAATCTTGTTTAAGTCAATGGCATCGGTGAGGTCTTGTTCATTCGCCAGCAACAAGGAATCCAGTCAAAAATCAACCCTGGCAGTTTTCAGAAAATTTTCAACAAACTTGAGCTTGCTAAATGTTCTTTCGGCAGCAGCAACTGCAACAGGTGCTGTCGCAGTCAATTTGCAAAGGCGATTGGCTTGCTTAAGCTGGTGCTGCCGGCAGTTTCCTTCACCTAGGACTTCTTTGAAGCAAGTAGCGCTGTGACAAAACTGAAATAGAACTTAAAGCTTTACTTGAAAAGTGGTAGAATCTGGAGGTCTTTCTTGGTCTGGAAAAAATGTTGTTGCTAGTGTAAGGGGGGGAGGGGTCTTCTCATGGTGATGACTCCATGCCCAAACTCAGCCATGAGACCCGAGTACCCCTAAATAAGCCTCAATAGACAAAATGAACCAAGTGAGAGAGATATCTTGACAAAATCCTAATCATCGTAATAAAATATACAAGACAACACAGGTATAAGAAAAACTAAGATTTTATTATTAAAGAAGAGAACTTTTTAGTTAATAATTATTTCATTATAAATCAAAATTCAATAATTATTATTTACAATCAAAGATCAATTCTTGTCCATATAATTGCTAGAAGTAAAATTTATTATTATTAAAGGAAAGCAAGCATTATAACTAATATATTAAGACTAATATTTTCCTGCTTAAAAGAATTTAATAATAATATTAAAGAATGGGATATATACCCATTTACTAGGATTTTAACATAATAAAATTAAGAAAGAGCAAGGAACACATTAGACTTACATTCTACATGCATATGAGAAGCTTGAGCAAAGCCATAGACCCAACTCTTCTATCGTCAGTGTCACGCTATATCAAAAGATATGTTCCCTTATTTGTCAAACAAACGTAGCTAACTTCAATCCTTCTAAGAAAGGGTTTCTATTGCAAAATAAGGAAATTGTGTACAGGGAAAGGATTACAAAGATAAGTTCATTGAGTTCAACATACCCTGAAAGGACATTGGCTTAAGCCGGATTCTACCAAATTCATAGCAACTTGATATTAAATCTAAAATTAGAAGGACACTTCTTACACTAGCTCAATAAATGCAACTGAAACCGCCCTTTTAAAGGAGGCTAAAGTCAGGATCAAAATGGCTGAAAACAGGCAAGGTCCGCTCAGAGATTATGTCCCATCATTGTAGTAAACCTTTCAA
Organism: Artemia sinica; assembly: GCA_027921565.1. Classification (NCBI taxonomy): domain Eukaryota; kingdom Metazoa; phylum Arthropoda; class Branchiopoda; order Anostraca; family Artemiidae; genus Artemia; species Artemia sinica. The sequence continues at coordinate 604,009 of JAPEVW010000055.1, forward strand.
GCAGGATTCTAAAATGTTGTCTATAGCACTGATACCTTGAGATGTCGGCTTGACTCTGAGCTCGGCTGTCAAAACGAATTGGTCCAAGTCACCGACGATAATGTCTGACGAAATCTGCCTCTGGATCGACTTCTCTCATTCTAGCAAACACTTTTGCACTGTCATTGGGAATTGTTCATTTCATCCTCCGATATTCTTTCGAAAAGTTTCTTCATAACTCCAAGCCTCTCGACTGCGTTGATGATGTCAATCTCTTCTTCAAGTTTTTCTGTTGTTATCCTGATCTTGTACATGGTTCCTTCCATAAAGATGAGGCAAGCGATAAATTCGAAGTTTAGAATCCTTTTCAGATGGCCGCTAGCCTGTGCCTTCGACTTAGCATCAGTGTTCTTTGTCTGTTTTGTTTCGTAAATGGCTGAAACTATTCCTTCAAACTAAGTAACTACTGCTTGTATGGTTTCAGCCCCTGCAGTTTACCAAGTCTGTGGTAATTTTTGGATATTAAGGCTGTTTTCAATCGTAGTTTTCTTTTAAGGGGGGCAAAATGCTTTGTAGATAAAAAGGAGAACTCGTATATTTCGTCAAGGATGTAAAAAACCTCAAGTATCCAAAGAGATGAATTGCCACTATGTTCTATAGCAATCAAGGCCGTACCCAGGATTTTTTTTCGGGGGGGGAGGGGGTTCACTCAAAGATTTTTTCCGGGAGTCTACGCAAAAAAAAAACTCAAAAACGCATAACAATTTGTTTATATCCATTTTTGATACATTTTCACGAGTCAGACAGACATTTGGGGGGGGGGGTCAAAACTCACTACCTCCTCCCCCTGGTACGGAATGATAACAATGTCTAGTATGTGAGCCTGTCAGGGAATATAGGGCACACGATGATCAAGAAGTTCAGGTATTTCCCATTGGGCTCCATCAAATTGATCAGATATCGCACTTGCTAGCCATAAGACTGGAAAGCTAGTTTATCCAGAGGAGTTCTTCCTGACAATGTTCCTATTATACTTTCTGTCATACCCTACCCGGCATTGCCATTAGCCTCGCTAAGATCTAATAGTCTCTTTCTAGGTGTACCTTTCGAGCTGGTGTTGCGGATTACGCCCGCAAGCTTATTAGAATGTGAATCATCGGGTATCGTATGTCTCACTAGGTCCAATGCCCTGTCTCACTAGGATCCCTGCAGCGTCGGTTTTTTTTTTTCTGTTTGTCTCTCCACCTTTTGCTTGCTGCAAAACCGTTCGAATGCTTTTATTAAGTAAGAAATCCCTTTGACTGCTGTTACAGACGAAGTGACAAAAATAGAAGAAAGCTGCTTTTTGTGACTCGTAAGAGAAATGACTTGGCAGTTTTCCTTTCTTCGCCTTTTCTTTGCTCTTCATTTCGTGCCATTACCACAGACCAGCTTCCACCCAAGCTTTTTTGAATTGGTCGCTCCTGGGACCACTAGAGAAAAGAAAACACACGAAGCGAGAAGGCAATATCTTTCTCGATATTGTGTTCCAAGAACTATTAATCCTCACACCATCCCGGATGAAAACGCCACTGTTTTATTTTTTATATTGAAGAATCAACTGGGAAGACTCTCAGCTTTGGTTGATTAAGACCACCTGAAATAAGGTACTTCCTTTGGTTTTCGCTAGGGATTGGCTTCCTTATTCCTGGACTCTTGTGAACTGTGTTTTCAAAATCGTCGCTGCAAATTTCGACAACAACTACACTAATTGTTGAAATATTAAGAAGTTCTTCAGTGAAATCGACTGTTAACTCTTTACATAGCTCTAACTCATAAGATGACGTAGATTGTATTTCCACCAAGATATCTCTTGCATTCAACGTAAAATTTTCCCAGACAGTCTGAACAATGTCATTGGAACCAACAACTAATGATATAATGTATTGGAGCTTAGTAAAACATTGGAAATGTCTTACCCTATATTTGACTCCTTCTCATTATCTGTGCTGATCGATGGCGTGACATCAAGATTACCGTAAACACCCAGAGGCACATAATTGTAGCTCTGTTGCACAGTTTTAAAGTTGCTCATTACTTTCGTATTCTGGGTACACTGCCAAGTCTTGCTTGTCCTTCTCAAGCGTTTTATCCCTCTCAACCTCGTATTGTAATTGAGTTTTTTTCACTATCCTGTATACACTTGCTTTGAAAGGATTTCGCGGGGTTCCTTTTCTTTGAATTCTAATTACTTTCCCATTGTTATTAGAGACTTCTTGCCTTCTTTTCCACTCGTAGTCAAAGGGAGGTTTGAACCCCCGAAATGTTTGTCTGACACGTAAAAAACGTAACGGAAATGAATATAAACAATTTTTTGATGCGTTTTAAAGTTTTTTCTGTAACCCCTCCCCCTCTAGAAAACATCCTTTCGTAACCCCCCCCCCCTCCGAAAAAAAAAATCCTGGATACGTTTTGATAACAGCCGGCAATAAAAAAATGAAAGAATCTTAGATGAAAAGTCAGAAAACATAAGCCATGAAATATTCGGCAGCAAGAAAGTGTAGCTTCCCTTTGAGCTTGTAGTTGTTGTCTTTGACTGACAATCCATGCACGTAACCTTGTCTCTTGCTTTTGGTTTGTTCATATTATCTTGTCAGGCTTCAGTTGAATTTTCCCAAACTGCTGAACCATCAGAGAGAAATAAATCATATGCGAGCATAAACAGATTTTTAAGGCCAGTTGCTAGGCTACTAGACCAGGCCCTTTAAACGTGGTTTAACTTAAACGACTGTTTATATTCGGGATTATTTAAAAGAAGAATTAAATGGTAAAATAAAACGACTCCGTTCTATTTACATGCAAACTTAGTTTTCGGTATTTACGACTGAAGGCTAAAATCAACCGTTTCTCTACTGAGAATCCCAAAGTATTTATCAGGAGAAGGAGGATAAACACCGTAGACTGTATCTGACTGAATTGAGCGCCTGGGAACTTGATAAGGCCAAAATAGATGACTTAAATGACTTCACAAAAAGTATGGGCTAAATCTGAACGACCATACGAAAACAAATCATACGTGAGCATAAGCAGGTTTTTAAGGTATGAGTTGCTACCAGTACGGCCCCTTTAAACCTGGTTTAATTTTAACGACTATTAAAAAATGACATTAGAAAATTATAATTATAAAATAAAATATTTATAAATTATAATTATAAATTATAAAATTATAAATTAAACGATAAAATAAAACGGCTCTATTCAATTTACAAGCGAATTTGGTATGTGACATCTACAACTGAAGCTGAGTTTTGTCAAAATCAGCCATTTCTTTACCGATAAATTTGAAAATGCAAAAATGTTTCCAGGAGAAAGAAATACAACTTAGACTGTCTCAGAACAAATTAGTTTTGATATGGGCTTTTCAGACCAATTCCGCCCCCTTTTAATTTTAGTATTCTGTAGTAGAAGTGTGACGTTAAAGTATAGAAAACATATATCTATAGATCTCGTCTTTTGTTGATAAACATGTGACTATGGCGTGGTCGGGCATTAGGCTTCCGAGGTTGCGACTAAAAGACTTCAATCGTGATCTGTTTTTAATCACAAGATAAGCTTAAATTACAATGATGTGTACGATATCTGTCCTTTAAAAGTTCAAAACAACAAATAAAGTTATAGTACTACAGCAAATTTTGAAATGATATTGCCAGCTCCCTTAACATTTTTTTTATGAATCTAGTGAAAAACAATAAGTCGTAGCCATGCTAGGCTGTCAGTATTCTAAAAGGGCGAAAACAGGATCTTGTCAAATTTAGTATTTTAACCCCAAATACCTCTTTGGAAGTGAAATCGTTATATAAAACAAATATATACATAAACAGGGGCGTAATTAACTATGAGATAGAAGGGCAGCTGCCCCAACAGACTTCGGTTTGACCCCCCCCCCTCCAGTTCCTAGTTTGCCCCCAAGCTGATATTTAGTTTCATCAAAAATTTTGTCAAAACTAAGATAAGCCTGCATAATTGAAGCATCCACAGAAACGGCTCATTTTTCAGTTTCCACTGTCATTTGGAGAAATTGACTCCAACTTTGCCCCTCCCCAGGATTTTGACGAAATTTTGGCACTGTATATAAATCGATGGAATGCCAACTAATGGCCGTAAATTCCCTTTCTGGAAATTCAACGTCATTTCAATGTCCTCATAATATTCTATCAATGTGCTCTTGTATCGAAACATTTTAATAGGGAAATAAACTAAGAGTATGAGTCAATATTATGGTTAACAGGGTTGCCACCAGACCAACAGGGTTGCCACCAGACCAAAAAATTTCGTAAGGTCCAAATTCTTAAAAACGTAACTTTTTCGTAACTTTTGATAGGAAAGTCTCTTTCAAGGAAGGGACGCAGGGTGCCTTAATTTTGCTATCAAGAGCGGTACTTAAAAGGGAAGGGGACATTTTTTGCCTGTATAATTTGAAAAAAATATGTGTGTTACGTAATCTCATTAGAAATCCTCCCTTCAAATTTTAAAAGGCGCCTAAGAAGTATACAATAATAACAATTCATGCTTCTTTACCTTCAGGAAATTCCCATTTATTCAACTGTAAGTGCTGCTTCCAGTTTACCTGTAAAACAAAAAGACACCCCCCCCCCCCGATGCGTGTATATAACCCCAGGCTACTATTTTGCTTATTTTGTTGTTGTTGCTGTTGTTTTTAATTGCTATTATTGGTGTTTTAAACCAAAATTTGATGAGTTATGCGTACAAGATAAAAGGCAAATCAACAAACACAGGACAATTTAGAGTTTTTTTCAGAAAAGAAGATAACAAACTAGATTTTTTTTGTTAAATTTCAGTGAAAGCAATCTTAATAAATCCAGCTTCTTAAAAACACCCAAAAATCATGTTAATCGCTCCCTTCCCGTCTAATCTTTTAGATTGGCTCGGTCTCAGTCTCACCTCCTCAAGCTTCAAATTTGCATCACTCCAACATGAAGATTTGAGCAATTCCGAGTGGTAGAGTTTTTGTTCTGATTTTATTTTATCGAATAAAAAATATTTCAATCGCTGTCTTCAGTTCTTATACGAAACAACAGTAATTTTACATAAAATGCCTTTTTCAGTTTGTAATTTGAATCGTATCTCCCAACCAAAAGAAAGCAAGAAATAGAAGAAGAGTTCACACAATCCAACCCTAGAATGTTATCCTAAACTGTTTTGATTGGTCGCACAAGTCCAGGCACGTACAAAGAATTTCTAGGGGAGGAGATCAAACAATAAAACAAAGTTAAACTCATTTTCAAAATGGACTAAAAAATAGAGAATTACCTTTTTCTCAAGAATATATGAATATGATCGAACATGAGGGGCACAAAAAGCATTGGGTTTTACATAACATAAAACAGCAAATTTACCTAGGTTTTTAATGCATAAACGGAAAAAAAGTCGATGAGTTGAGGAAAAAAAAAAATCAAAAAGATCAAATTATGCCAAAACGAATCAATTTTTTGAATTTTCACTTATATTTATAGATTCTGGAAAAAATTTCAATATTTAAATTTTCCAATAAAAAAAAAATACAACGTCTCGGCAATATTCGGAAGTGGTTGAAAAATAGTTCGCAAATTAAAAAAATGTGTGACAAAGAAATAAATGGAAGATGGAACAAAAAGATCAGTGAGTTAATAAAAACGAATTGGAAATGATTTAATTAAAAACAATTAGGGGGGATAATAAAAAGCCTATAATTTAATAAAGAAATGCCGAGAAATTTAAATTTCAGGGTGTTGGGGCCCCAGTCCAGCCTGTGTGGTCCCCATGAATCAATTTTTAAGTAAACTGTAAGTCTACCGTGTACAGATACAAGACTGTCTATCTTCTTCATAAAAATGGGTATTAGTGTAGTTGCCTTTTTCTAAAGCCAATTATTTAGTGATTGTCCTTTTTTAGTAAGAAATTTCAATTTAAGATTTATTATTAGTTTTAATATATTGTGACAAATATTAATCACAATATAAAATTCTCCAAAAATAGAATGTCAAGTCTAAACTGGGCTTTGAAACTCAAAATGTATTCAAAATGTATTTCAAACTAAATTAAACAGAAACACTTAGTTTAAAACATAGAGAAATATCCAAGTGAAAGCAAAGAGTAACACTATAACTTTGAAACGAACAAAATTTATTCTCTAAATGACATACAATGTCTACACAATTAGTCACACTTGCCGATAATAAAAAGCACAAATATTAATGAACTAATTAGTTCCAAATTCGTTAATAAAAAATACAAAAGGAGTGACCATAAATTAAAAACAAGGCAAAAACCACCATTTGAATTTGCAAAATAACAACAACAGAAATGAAGGTAGCCTAATACAAGGGAGGTCAAAAGAAATATCAACAAAGCAAATAAGAATTGCAAGCCGTGGGTGACTTACAATTCTCTTTTCAAGTTTTTCTCACAGTTTGGAAACGGCAATTTTCAGGGTCGTTTATGCTATATTTGTTAATCAATCTTGAGTTACAAGTTGCATATTTCAACCTTGATTCACAAATGGTCCATATTCTTCCCAAAGAGTACGAGTAACTGATAGGATTGGAAACTGGTGCTAGTGTCTAGACAGAAAAAACTATCATCGCCATCTAGCGCTTGCCGACTGCATTTTTTCAAGTTCTGTAACCATTTTTTCAGGAACTGAGATCAAACACTTATAACTATCCTAATTTTACCAATGGCGCTAATTAAATTAAACATTCTTTCTATTACACTGAAAAATGCCAAGTTCCTTCAAACGCTAGATGGTGTTGGCAGTTTTTTTTAGCGATACTAGGGCCAGTATCCATTCTTATAGGTTTTCCATTTTCTTTGGTCATATCTTCATTTTTACCGTAAAACTTCTGTCTGTAGAGGCGTAAACTGAAATGGCAATAACTTGGTTTGTAAAGCCTATATCTCACTAATTTTTCTTTCATCTATTATCTAACAATATTATATATATATATATATATATATATATATATATATATATATATATATATATATATATATATATATATATATATATATATATATATATATATATATATATATATGCATACATTTTTTCTTGTTTAAATCCCCAACAAAGTTTAGTTCCCAGGAATAGCTCAAGTCTTTCATTCATTCACTGCTAAAATTCATAAATTGTTGTTTGCAATAATAGGTACCACGTTCTGAAATAAGCGTCAAAGTTTAGGAAAATTTAGGATTTGGAGTTGAGGCTGGAACCCACCCCCTTGTGTAAGTCTCTTTTCTACAACGGTCCTTGAACTTAGTGAAATAGTTTATTAAAGGCTATATCTGTGCCTAGGCTGGGTGAAATGAAAGATGACACACTTGAAGCAAAATGTAATTCTTTTTTTAGTATCTAAAACCAATTTGCAAATTTGCTAATTTGCAAACCAATTATAATTTGCAAACGATGAATATAAAAAACTTAAGCGATTATAAGTAATATTTGGTTATATGAATTTGTGTCTAAGTTGTTTTTTTTTCATACGCTCTATTACTGCTGATTAGCAAAATCAGATTCAACAAGATCAAAAAATCTTGCAACAACCTGTATTAAAAATGGTTTGTTTAAAATTGTGTTTATCAAATTTTTTAACTTATTCTTGAACAAATACCTCTGTGTAATTTTGAAAAAATTCAAACAAGTCCTATACCAAAAGCCCAGGACTAGTTATAATAGCAGCTTCAGTTTAATTGTTAATTTTGGTGACCATTTTTGGTTTATTGACACATTTTTCCTTAGAAGTGAAATCGGCTTTCTATTAATATTTGAATGGAAGTTTCATTGTTTTATATAACTTTTCAAAATTATTTCTGCTACTGAAATACTATTTATTATGTGATGCTAGTAATTGTAGTGCTTATCAGAAAGTCTGACACAAGACAAAAAATAAATTAATCAGTGATGAAAAAATTTGCCGAAACCCGGGATCGAACCAGGGACCTTTAGATCTTCAGTCTAACGCTCTCCCAACTGAGCTATTTCGGCTTACAAGTAATTAGAAATGGTGTAAAATAAAAATATTACGCTTTTAGTTAATTGAATAGAATTTCTTAGATTCAGCTTTATCAAAGACTTTAGCATCATTTGCACACATTAGCAACACTGAAGACCTCGTTCCTCGGAAAGATTCAGTCATACCAATAAATGGTGTTTGCCTTGGAAAGGGCCCCCACAACTGCTAGAATTACAAGGTTTCTATGTTTCATTAATTTTTTTTTCTGTTTTAGATAAGATGAGGGGGAGGCATAACCTACTGTAGATGAGTGTATGGTTTTTGAACGATTTTTCGGTACTGGTGCATTATATGCTACACAGCAATATAGACTGTGCAAGCAATATAGGACGTAGCAAGCACAAACTAGACATGGAGACCCGTCAAACGGGTATTTGCTATCCAAATTGATTGCAAAGCGAGGTTTCTTATCGAGTTTACAATATTTAAAAACGATTGTTGGTACTCTTGCATTATATGGGCCTTTCTAAAAAGTCAAGTTCGGTTAATGCTAATGAAATAAAATAAAATAGGATGAATATAGTTTAGAAACAAACTTGGGCTATTTATTGCATATTAGGGGGTGGGGGTAAAGCATTGCATATATTAAATACGTAACCTAACCTAGGTACCTTCCCCCCTCTAAGCCCCAACAGTTTAAATATCGTATACGCAATAAAACCACGCTATCATTGTATTGCTCTATAGCGGTTAACCCGTCAAAAACGGTTTTTCGTGACTGGTTTCCTTGTAAAGGCCCATATAATGCAAGAGTACCCGATTGTTTTTTGGGGTTAAGGGGGGGGGAGGTACCTAAGTTAGGTTAGGTTACGTATTTAATATATGCTATGCTATACCCCCACCCCCCTAATGTGCAAATATATAGCCCAAATTTGCTTCTAAACTATTATATATTCATCCTATTTTATTTTATTTCATTAACATTGACCAAACTTGACTTCTTTCGTGTGTAGCATATAATGCACAAGTACCATTCTTAGAAATAATAAGTAAACATTAGGCTATTGCCAGGAGTGGATTCAGAATTAATGTCTGGGGGGAGGGGTACCGATAAAAAATTATCTCCCCTGTCTGTATTTGTTGCCCCTTCGCCTCTGTAATTAATGCAGCTTTCGACCCTCTGCTGGGCAAGTAGCCCTAAAATCAGCCCCTAATCCCCCACCGGATATTGTAAAACTATGAGTAGTCAAGGCTAATGCTTAATTCTAGATAGGGCCTGCCCTAGGATATTCTGTGAATGTTCCGTTGGTTCCTTGCTGTTTCCCTTGATGCTTGGAAATGGCATAGGCAACAACTTCAATCAGGTACATGTCTAATGCAATATCAATAAAGCAAGTAGCTGTTTCCTATTTTGTATCCCTCTTCTCTAATATTGTCTAACTGTTAAAACTCTGTATTCTATTTCCAATCGTTATGTATATTTATATATATATATATCTCGACAATCATCTTCAAATGATAACTGTCAAATATTCTAAAACTCATGAAGCTAATCATTATGATTACTTACCTCTTGCTGTTCCACAGCAAATGGAATAGATCACAATTCACCTTCGATAACTTCTTATTCTTTTCTTCTTCTTCTTATGTTCTTTTTTTTCTTATTATTATTCTTTTCTTCTTGTATTTTTTTTTATTCTTTAATCATCTTTTTCTTATACTTTCTTCTTCTTCTTCATTTTCCTCTGGAAGCGTAAAGCACAACTTTTAAGTAAAGTTCCCTTCTTTAATTGGTATTAAAGAAATGACACATATGGCTCTGATTATTTTGTTAAGGATGTTGCAGTACTTTTTTTTCTTTTACTTTTAGGGTATAGAATTAAAATTTATAACTCAGAATTAGACTGTTACGATTTTTTATTGCTGTAAAAATCAGTTTTAGATTGTCCCTTGTTTCTTTTGCAAACTTACATTAATAAAATTTTCTGTACATGCTTCACTCTATTTGCACCCCTTTCCCATTCACGAGTCACACTGTTTAGTTACTTCTAATCTATATTTTTGTTTTTACACGTTGTGTTCATAGTCTAAATAGTAGTATTTGGCAGGGGTGTAGCTCCAGCATTTTTATGTATGGTGGGGGGTGGGGGGGGGGGGTCAAGAGGGATCCATATCCGGATATTCAAGGGGCATGGGCTATATAATAATATTTTTCTCCAAATTATTTGGGGGTGGGGCAGCTATCAACCCCTCCCCCTCCAGACGACGTCCCTGGTATTTGGTGGGCTTCAGCTAAATTGGATAATTATGAGGGTATTTTCATAAGCATATCTACTCTACCAGAGGCCGGCCTTGATGTAATCATCCTTTTTTATTCATCTCTCTCTCTTATTTCCTTATATATTGTACACTCTCTATTCATATCTCCTCCCCCTCTCTTTCTCTTTTTTGCAAGAAAAAAACTTCAGCACTTCTAGCCCAAAGATTACCAAACACGCCTTATGTCCTAAATACATAAAAGAAGCCAAGCTATAAAAGTTTACAGAATACAGATGTTTTCTTATTTTCTCCTCTTTGATCTGAAGCTGCTTCCACATATAGATTAATTAAACTACTTCACTGTATTGTAAAAATATTTAAAATGTAAGATACATTTTATATTTGAAATGTAAGAAGTAACTCAAGCTACACTCGAATTTCTGAGGCTACCAAACACGAGAATACCAAGAGCCGTCGCTCCAAGCGCATTCAAAACAAAGAAAGAGATAGACGTGCCAAGCTGAATGTCGTAGGACACTTGGAATATTTTGATGCCTTACCTCCAGAAGTTGCTGAACAGATATCCGTGAAAATGAATTTTAAGTTTAAAATTTCAATACATCATTTTAATCTGGGCTTGTTTTATAGTACTTTTTTTTAAAAAGTGGCTTTTTATGAATTAATTTTGAAGCCTTAATTATGTTGGCAAGAACAGACCATGATGACCACTGTCTCTTTCCTCAGGAATATGAAAAGTGTAATGAGTAACATGTTTTAACTAAAATAAATAATTATACCATTTTGAAACAAAAGCAAATTATCACCCCCTTTCCCTGAAAAATTAATGCGGATCTCTGAGGGAGGATGTATGTTAAAACTAAGTTTTTTTTTTTGAGATTTCCAAAAAGTCAGTGCGTTCAGGCTTTGGCAGGCATATTTATTAAATATGGGAATTTATAAAATTCCTGCTGAAACTAGCCTTATTTACTTAACAACACCAAAAATCAAGTTTATTTTCAGAGAATTTCATCTTGGACCAAATAAGATTTAGAACATTAATTATAATCTGACGTTTGTAAACTGACTGAAACTTAAGTTAGACTTGAGGATACTGCAAATCTTCACATTACCCTAGCAGTTTCTTAAAACACATTTTAAATATTACATACTTGTGATTTCTGTCAGCATTTGGCTTCAATGGGGTAGCCTTAAAGCGATTTTCTTAACCAGAGAACCTTCTTCTCTTTTCCAAATGTTGCAACGTTTGGGTTTTATTAATACATTTTTCCATCAGAGGGTAATTTTCTTAACGCATTTTAATTAGAATTTTGCTGCTTTCAGCTGGAGATTACGGATGGGTAAAAGTAGAGATGGAAAAGTCGACATCCAAGCAGATGAGCAATAATATAGATAAGGATAAATAAGAGAGAAGAATAAAAGACAAGAGAATAGAAGAAGGAAAAATTTGTTTAAGTTTTTCTTATGATCCTCAGTTTTCTTGAAACCTTGACTCTTATCATCTTAATATGTTGCTTGAAGCGCGTGTTGGTCGGGTGGCGGCATACAGGGCCTCTTGAGGTAGGAAACTCCATTACTGACGGACAACTCTTACCTATACGGGAAAACTACTACTACTAACAACTCACTGTAGCAACCAAGCCGCCTAAGGCCAACACAGCTGATAGAAGACAAAAGACAAGAGAATAGAAGAAGGAAAAATTTGTTTAAGTTTTCTTATGATCCTCAGTTTTCTTGAAACCTTGACTCTTATCATCTTAATATGTTGCTTGAAGCGCGTGTTGGTCGGGTGGCGGCATACAGGGCCTCTTGAGGTAGGAAACTCCATTACTGACGGACAACTCTTACCTATACGGGAAAACTACTACTACTAACAACTCACTGTAGCAACCAAGCCGCCTGAGGCTAACACAGCTACGCACGCTCCTCATCCATCCCAATATATTCAAAGCCTCCCTTTATACACCTTTCCAGGAAGTTCCCATTGCCTTTAAATCTGTCTTTATGACGTCTTCCCACCCCAGACGAGGACCACGTGCTTTCCGTTTAGTCCTAGATGGTTGGCCGAAAAGGACAATCTTCGGCAATCTGTCATCCTTCATCCGCACAACGTACCCTAGCTATCTCAACCTTTCTTTCATTATAGCCCTGGACAGTGGTATTGACCCACATTTTTCGTACAGCCTACTGTTTGAAATACGGTCAGTCAGCCGGATACCCAGAACAATCCGTAGGAAATTTCTCTGGAAAACAACTAGCAAATCTTCATCCGCTTTTCGGAGCACCCATGCTTCAGAGCCATATTTGACCACAGCCATCAGTGTAGCTTCTAATATTCTAATCTTGGTTTGCAGACTAATCTTCTTATCCTTCCAAACTTTTTTAACTGTGAAAAACACCCTGAGCCTTGGCTATTCTACTTTTAACATCTTCACTGCTCCCACCCTGTTTACTAATAATACTACCAAGGTAAGTGAAGCTGCCCACCTGATCAATCTTTTCGTTATCTAACGTCACCTTTTCGTCTTCACTTATTCCTAGCCTTTTGTGACTTAGTCTTAGCAGTGTTATTCTCGTACATTGCACTAATTACTTTAGTGTATTTGTATGGTATACAGTACAAGGATAAGACCTTTGCTAAAGCTCTTTTATCAACAGAATCAAAAGCTTGCTCATAATCTATAAAACTGAGGACCAAAGGTGTTTGACAACTTAGGCACTTCTCAATTATTAACCTAAAAGTGAAAATTTGGTCGACACATCCTCTACCTTTTCTAAAACCGCATTGTTCTTCTCTTAAAACATTGTCTACAGCATCTCTCAGTATATAAAGTATCATATTACTAAGTAATTTGCTACCTACAGAGACCAGACTAATGCCTCGATAATTACCACACTCCCTCTTATCACCTTTCTTATACAGTGGTTTAATTAAGGTTTTCCTAAAATCACTAGGTACTTCCCCTTCTTCAAAAACCATATTCATAATCATATCCATAATTATACGGGAAAAAAAAAAGTAGGTATGACTTTTTTAAATTCATAGCTAAAAGATAACTATCCAACCAATGAAAAATTTTCTCCGTCATCATTTTTAATTTCAGCATAAGGGATTCTTCATCTGTAGCCGATACACCTAACGTACTGTAATCAGCAAATGCGATTCATTCTTCATGCTTATTGGATCTGATATAATCCGCAGCAGAGATTTGGTGTTGTGTAGTAAAAAGACGATAGAGGATATTGACGCAAATGAGGAATAGTGAAGGGCCAAGAATTGAGCCTTGAGGCAGTCCATAAGGAACTGGAGCTTAGTCGTACGAAGCTTCAGTAGCGATAGAACGGTTAGCGAGGTATGAAGAAAACCATGACAATTGTTCCCCACGAGCTTCATGATGACAGAGTTTATCGATAAGGATCTCGTGGGTCAGACTGTCAAAAGCTTTTCTTATATCAAGGAAAATGGCTCCCGGTATGAGATCAGAATTCAATGACTGTCGTGTGAACTGAAGAAGCCTATTGCTCACATGTTCCGTTGAATGTTTTGCTCGAAATCCAAATTAATGCTTATGAAAAATCTCTTTAGCGTTGAAATCATTAGCCGCTTCAGCATTGGTTTTTCAAATATCTTAGAAAAGACAAATAGGAGAGACATTGGCCTGTAATTCTCTTGATCCTCATGGTCATCTTTAAAAGATATATCACTCGCGCCAACTTGAGTCGATGGGGAATACTCTTAAATGGATTAACTTATTAAACAAATAACTCAGTGGGTTTATAATTGATAGAAGAATAAAGTTAACGACTTTAACAGGAATTTGGTCGAAACCACAAGAAAAATTCTTGAGGGATAAAATTATTTTCTCTAATTCCTGCTCTGTGACTCGCTTGAGAACGATTGATTTAGAACACGGGGGGTCAAGAAACTGTTTACAAAACTGAACTTAAGAAGAAGGAGTCACACCTTCCGCTGCTTTTCCCCACCTCAGAAAAAAATTTCGTGAGCTGATGTTGAACTTGGCCTTAATCTGTAAACAAATTATCACCTATTTCAGAGATTTGGGGCAGTCTAGTGGTTTTGTTGATTTTTGTATAGCCTCTTTTATAACATCCCATGTCTTCTTAATATTATTTCTAGAATCTGCAAGTCTCCTAGTAAAATATGCCACTTTAGCTTTGCATGTCAGGGATTTAGCATGTTTGGGTATAATTTAATTTTCTCTAGCTTTTTGTCGCTTGGTCTTTTCTTATACGCTTTCCAGAGATTTTGCTGTCTTTTTTTTTTTATTTTAGAATTCCACCTGTTGTTCACGAGGCTATGATGTTGATCTTTTAGACCGACTAGTCGGAGGTTTTCGACAATGTTCCATGAACCTACTTTTCATATTATAAAAAAACTGATCAAATATCCTATCATCATTTCCTAAATTAACTTCCTGAGATAGTAAAAAATCCCACAAAGCAGTATTCAGAGTTTCTTTGAGTGGGTCAAGCTCTGCTGGTGTATATTGAAATATCGGTTTATTGTGATTTATTTGTCGTTTATAAATACGCGAAATTGGAATCAGGACTCCAATTAGAAAGTGATCCAATAAGACGGAGATCAGCACTCATTTTGTACGGAATGCATTGTTGAAAAAATTAACACTTTACTTTCAAATAATAATAATCAAATTAAAAAATTAATAAATTGAAAATAATTTCGCTAATAAAGGAAAATTTTGTTCAAGTTTTTGTACAGTTATTTAAAGAATCGGTATAGTTATCCGGTTATTAATAAGACCAGAAAAGCCATATGCAGGTTGCATTCTAAAGTTCATTTAGTTCTCAATAAAATTGCTGCAGATCAGAATAATCAGCAACTTGCTGATTAAAGTTGCTGATTGATTTGAAATCCGTGTCGGTAAATTTATGCAAGGAACTAGTCCGAATGAAATTACCAGTGACAAAAGATGGGAAGTTTGACTGGATGACATATCTTTTAAGTCAATGTTGAAGTCACCCATTATGATTTCTTCTGATTTTTCAGATGACATTTTTAAAAGAACCTCTTCCAAAATTTGAAGTAAAGTCTTCGTGTATCCACTTGGTGATCTATACGGTATATGTCTCCGAGTATTACCTTTTCATTAGTATTAATTTTAATTTCTAAGAGTAATGATTCAAAAACATGTTTAATGTTTGTACATAAATCCTATCTTCAGACAGTTGGTAGATTATACGAAATATAAAATCCTAGTCCTCCCTTTTTTGTCGTCTTTCGGTTCAAAAGCATAGACGTATATCCAGGAATATCCATAAGCAGCTAATTCTCATTGATCAAAAATGTTTCACATAATCCAATTACTGTAGGACGCGAATTTCTACGTAGCAACTCAATATAATCAAGCGAGGAGTTCAGTCCTGTACGTCAAGATGTACAATCGGAAGGACCCCCCGGGCTCCAAAGGCGGATCCAGGATTTTTTTAGGGGAGGGGGGCGCAAAATAGGTTAATCCGATAAAACTTGCCTTATGAGCAAGTTTATTTAACTTAAACTTGCGTTAATTAAGTAAATTATACTACTTTAAACTACGTTAGGGGGGGGATGCCCCCTCTGGATCCGCCACTGCCGGGCTCTGGAATCCGGAAATTTCAGATCCGGCTTGGTGCTGCAGTGAGATGTTAGTAGTAGTACTAATCAGACACAAAACCTGATCAAAAAATATTGAGTAATCAAATTATCGCCCAGCACCAATTGCTTCTGGTCTGGGAATTAGAATACCCTAATAAATTGCTATATTTTTACTTAAGTTTCTGTCTCTTTATACCTGTAACTAAATAGAATTCATCAGATCCAGTGCTATTTTCATTAATCAATTTTTTGACTTTTATAAGCCAATACCGCTCATCAAATTCTAACAATGTATACTCTCTTAGAGGAATAATTTAATAGGGAATAAAATAAACGTAAGAATTAATGTTATGGTTGTCAAGAGTCAATTTGGAACTGCGATATCAACTCTCTATCACGTTTTTTTTATATCTACACCCAAGGTCAGAGTAAAAGCGTCAATGGACTAACAGGCAAGGGGCTACTCACTCTCTTTGAAAAGGTGTAGAGCTGCCATAGAAATATAACCTATATGCGAGGGGCTTTCTACTCTCTTTGAAAAGGTGTAGAGCTTCAATAGAAATACAACCTAGAACTCTGCATAATACCTTTTTATTCTTTTATTTTAAGGAAAAGAATGGATCGTTGCGTGAATTAAATTTCCTATTCCTGTGGATCCATCAAAAATACTTGTATTCTTGTGGAATACGATCGACAAACATCAAGATATGTGGCTAGAAGATATGCGACAACGGGCCTCATAAATGAAATTACAAACGAAAATGATCGACAAGGGAATCTGTCATTAGAAGACAAATCAAAATTACGACAACCTTATGCGAAAATACAATGTTCATAATTGACAGAATTGAACTATCATTGTCTAATATTCTTTCTATCTTCTATCTTCTATAACTTTTTTCTATCTTCTATGAAAAATTTGGAACAGAACTTAAAATTTTTCATCTCTTTGAGAAAAATCAGAACTGAAGTGGAACCTTTTTATTTCTTTGGAAAAAAAATTAGAATTGATCTGTAACTTATTTCTTTTTCATTGAGAAAATTTGAGAAGAGAACTTAAACTTTTCTTCACTTCGTTGAGAAAATTTAGAACTAAAGTGGAGCTCCTTATCTTCATTGTGAATGTTCACAATCATTGTATAACTTTTTCTATCTTCTACAGTAAAATTTAGAACAGAACTTTAAATTTTTTCATCTCTTTGAGAAAAATCAGAACTGAAGTAGAATTTTTTTTATTTTCTTGGAAAAAATTATAATTGAACTGTAACTTCATTGAGAAAATTCAGAAGAGAACTTGAACTTTTCTCCACTTCATTGAGAAAATTTAGAATTAAAGTGGAACTTTTTATCTAAATGGAAAATATTCATAACTAAGGTATAACTTTTTCTATCTTCTACGGTAAAATTTAGGACAGAACTTTAAATTTTTTCATCCCTTTGAGAAAAATCAGAACTGAAGTGGAACCTTTTATTTTGTTGGAAAAAATTAGAATTGAACTGTAACTTCATTGAGAAAATTCAGAAGAGAACTTGAACTTTTCTTCACTTCATTGAGAAAATTTAGTATTAAAGTGGAACTTTTTATCTTCATGGAAAATATTCACAACTAAGGTATAACTTTTTCTATCTTCTACGGAAAAATTTAGAACAGAACTTTAAATTTTTTTGTCTTTGGGAAATTAAGAGCTGAAACTCTCAAGCTATCTTACTACCCTTTTCTAATTGTCAAGCCTGCCGCGACAGCCAGATAAAGTGTAGCTAGCGGAAGCTATTTGTAAATTAGCAAAGGCAGAACCTGTGAACGTCCTATCAAAAGAGCCGTAAAAATACGTGATCGATGGCGGATGGCTGTTCCAGCATATTCCGTGAAAAACAGGAAACACTTTCGAACAGATTTGCAACAGTTACGTTTCATTCGTGACGCAGAAGTATTCAAATGTTTCCGTTTTCTTTGATGGTTACACTTCAGGTCCGTCTACCAAAGATGTCACCCAGGTTAGACGAACGAAAGGTATCCAGTGTCCGACCGTCGATTTCACACTGAGTATGAAGCTGCAAAGGAAGAAGGAGGACTTCTTGCGGAATACCAACAATAAGTAGAATATTATTTGAGCTATTGGTAAGAGGCTTGCCCAAGCCTCACTGTCCTTCATGCAGAAGGAGAAGCAGACGTTCTGATTGCATTGACATGTGTTGATACGGCCAAGGAAAGGGTAACCGCAGTATTCTGAAACGACACCTATTTATTGATCCTTCTCCTCCATCACCTGCCTCCAGAAGCCAAGGATCTCTACTTCGAAACCAGTACCAAGTCAAGCGCTCTGTCAACTAAATACTGGCACATCAACTTTATCGAAAGATCGTTGGGACAGGTTTGTCACTTTATTCTTGTTGGCCATGCTCTTCTTGGTTCCCGACACGACATTTCGTTTGTTTGAGATTGGAAAGCAGGCTGTCCTGCCATTCCTGAAAAGTCATTAAGAATTTAGGAATAACTGTGAAGTGTTCCTTAATCCGTGCTCTACGAAGGAAAAAGTTCAGCAAGCCGGTGAAAATCTTTTGCTGTGCTTCTACAAGGCTAAGAAAGGGGAGGCTCTTAGCAAAGTTAGGTACAGGGGTTTTTCTTGAAAAACTGAACAGCTCAAGGACATCAACTTTTGTGAACCAAGAGAGACTTCCACCAACTCAATCGGCTGCAAAACGTCGTTTTTATAGTCTTCTATCAGGTAATGGAATGGCGTAATACTGCGTCAGAACTCGACCTGAAAAACTGGGGTTGGTGATTACATGATGGACGCCTCACTCCGAACATGACAGACATCAGACCTGCTACACCTCACCTAAATGTGATTCTAAATGTGATTTGTTGCAGATGCACGCGTTCCAACTGTGACAGTTCACGCTGTAGTTGCCGCAAAAAACGGGTTGCCTTGCACACATTGTCTGCAAAGGCTGCCAAGGGATTGCGTGTTCCAATAAAGATCTCTTTGTTGATAACGATAAAGAAGACGATGTTTAGTACAAATCCTTGATCTTACGCTTTTTAGTTCAATCGAAACCGTAGTTATCTTTTGCTGTGATTAACAAAGTTACCTGATTTGCTTTATTTTTAGTAGATTGTTAGATAATACCTTAGATGTCTTATGTTCCTTGGAACCTTTCCAGGGCACATGTCAAGGCCAGTAGAGAGGACCCTAGTACTCCCATCCCTCACCCCTGCTGCCATCTACGATTAAGTCTAACTCTGACAGTTTCCGAAAAATTTGATTGCGTAATCGAAGGGGAGAGAATTTCCGAGAAATTGATTTGTTGGTATTCGTCCAGGAGAATTGTCTCCGAGCGAAGTTTATTAATGTCTGATGGATGATGTCAAGGTCGATTGATTTGTTGGTGTTCATCCAAGAGAATTGTCTCCGGGTGAAGTTTATTAATGTCTGATGGATGATTTCAAGGTCGATTGATTTGTTGGTGTTCATCCAGGAGAATTGTCTCCGGGCGAATGTTTTTATCTTAGAGATGAAGAGATTAACGCGGGAAATGGTTTCCTAGGAATTTCAAATGTGACAGCGCAGGGATGTCAAAACAAAAGGAACTCGCAGAAATTACGTTTAGAGATTATTTGGGCGAAACCGTTTTGAGACATTTTAGAAGATGATTTAAGCGAAGCCATTTGAAGTATTTAGAAGATGATTTAGAAGATGATTTGAGGGTGAAACTCTGTGGTCGTTATAATACAAAAGTTCCATTTTGAACAGTGTTGTGAGGTCCCCTACCCCAACAACCCCCCTATCCCAATCCCAAAGGGCCCTCTACCCAACCCCAAAGGGTCCTCTACCCAACCCCAAAGAGCCCCCCCCCCCCCCAACTTTTGTCCCCATTTTTGTAATACTTTTTTATTTGCGCATTTGAGACACAGAAGTGCCCCATCCCCCCAACCCTTTGGTTCCCGTCGAATATATTTTTTCAGAACAAGTTCTTTACGTAATGTCCCTCCTAAACCCATTTTACAACTTGAAGTACCCATCCTTTTCACCCACAACTTTACTTTACAGCTTTTTGGATATCTCAACACCAAGCAATACCTTTCAAAACGCATTTCAGAGCAACTTCTTTTCTTAATGTCCCTTCTAAACCCATTTTTACAAGTTGAAGCATCCATCCTTTTCACCCACAACTTTACTTTACAACTTTTTGGATATCTCAACACCAAGTAATACTTTTCAAAAGGCATTTCAGAGCAAGTTCCTTTCTTAATGTCCCTCCTAAACCCATTTTACAACTTGAAGCATCCATCCTTTTCACCCACAACTTTACTTTACAGCTTTTTGGATACCTCAACACCAAGCAATACTTTCAAAAAGGCATTTCAGAGCAAGTTCTTTTCTTAATGTCCCTTCTAAACCCATTTTACAACTTGAAGCATCGATCCTTTTCACCCACAACTTTACTTTACAGCTTTTTGGACACCTCAACACCAAGGAATACTTTCAAAAAGCATTTGGGAGCAAGTTCCTTTCTTAATGTCCCTCCTAAACCCATTTTACAACTTGAAGTACCCATCCTTTTCACCCATAACTTTACTTTACAGCTTTTTGGATACATCAACACCCAAGCAATACTTTCAAAGGCATTTCAGAGCAAGTTCTTTTCTTAATGTCCCTCCTAAACCCATTTTACAAGTTGAAGTACCCATCCTTATCACCCACAACTTTACTTTACAGCTTTTTGGATACCTTAACACCAAGCAATACCTTTCAAAGGCATTTCAGAGCAAGTTCGTTTCTTAATGTCCCTCTAAACCCATTTTACAAGTTGAAGCATCCATCCTTTTCACCCACAATTTTACTTTACAGCTTTTTGGATACCTCAACACCAAGCAATACCTTTCAAAAGGCATTTCAGAGCAACTTCTTTTCTTAATGTCCCTCCTAAACCCATTTTGCAACTTGAAGTACCCATCCTTTTCAACCACAACTTTACTTTACAGCTTTTTGGATACCTCAACACCAAGCAATACTTTCCAAAAGGCATTTCAGAGAAACTTCTTTTCTTAATGTCCCTCCTAAACCCATTTTACAACATGAAGTACCCATCCTTTTCACCCACAACTTTACTTTACAGTTTTTTGGATATCTCAACACCAAGCAATACTTTTCAAAAGGCATTTCAGAGTAAGTTCCTTTCTTAATGTCCCTCCTATACCCATTTTAAAAGTTGAAGCATCCATCCTTTTCACCCATAACTTTACATTACAGCTTTTTGGATACCTCAACACCAAGCAACACCTTTCAAAAGGCATTTCAGAGCAACTTCTATTCTTAATGTCCCTCCTAAACCCATTTTACAACTTGAAGTACCCATACTTTTCACCCACAACTTTACTTTACAGCTTTTTGGATACCTCAACACCAAGCAATACTTTTCAAAAGGCATTTCAGAGCAACTTCTTTGCTTAATGTCCCTCCTACACCCATTTTACAAACTTGAAGTACCATCCTTTTCACCCACAACTTTACTTTACAGCTTTTTGGATATCTCAACACCAAGCAATACTTTTCAAAAGGCATTTCAGAGAAAGTTCTTTTCTTAATGTCCCTTCTAAACCCATTTTACAACTTGAAGCATCCATCCTTTTCACCCACAACTTTACTTTACAGCTTTTTGGATATCTCAACACCAAGCAATACTTTTCAAAAAAGGCATTTCAGAGCAAGTTCCTTTCTTAATGTCCCTCCTAAACCCATTTTACAACTTGAAGTACCCATCCTTTTCACCCACAACTTTACTTTACAGCTTTTTGGATACATCAACACCAAGCAATACTTTCAAAAGGCATTTCAGAGCAACTTCTTTTCTTAATGTCCCTCCTAAACCCATTTTACAAGTTGAAGTACCCATCCTTTTCACCCACAACTTTACTTTACAGCTTTTTGGATATCTCAACACCAAGCAATACCTTTCAAAGGCATTTCAGAGCAACTTCCTTTCTTAATGTCCCTCCTAAACCCATTTTACAACTTGAAGTACCATCCTTTTCACCCACAACTTTACTTTACAGCTTTTTGGATACCTCTACACCAATCAATACTTTTCAAAAGGCATTTCAGAGCAACTTGTTTCCTAATGTCCCTACTAAACCCATTTTACAAGTTGAAGTACCCATCCTTTTCACCCAAAACTTTACTTTACAGCTTTTTGGATATCTCAACACCAAGCAATTACTTTTCAAAAGGCATTTCAGAGCAAGTTCCTTTCTTAATGTCCCTCTTAAGCCCATTTTAGAAGTTGAAGCATCCATCCTTTTCACCCACAACTTTACTTTACAGCTTTTTTGATACCTCAACACCAAGCAATACCTTTCAAAAGCATTTCAGAGCAACTTCTTTTCTTAATGTCCCTCCTAAACCATTTTACAACTTGAAGTACCCATCCTTTTCACCCACAACTTTACTTTACAGCTTTTTGGATACCTCAACACCAAGCAATACTTTTCAAAAGGCATTTCAGAGCAAGTTCTTTTCTTAATGTCCCTCCTAAACACATTTTACAACTTGAAGTACCCATCCTTTTCACCCACAACTTTACTTTACAGCTTTTTGGATACCTCTACACCAAGCAATACTTTTCAAAAGACATTTCAGAGCGAGTTCCTTTCTTAATGTCCCTCCTAAACCCATTTTACAAGTTGAAGCATCCATCCTTTTCACCCACAACTTTACATTACAGCTTTTTGGATACCTCAACACCAAGCAATACCTTTCAAAAGGCATTTCAGAGCAAGTTCTTTTCTTAATGTCCCTCCTAAACCCATTTTACAAGTTGAAGTACCCATCCTTTTCACCCACAACTTTACTTTACAGCTTTTTGGATACTTCAACACCAAGCGATACTTTTCAAAGGCATTTCAGAGCAAGTTCTTTTCTTAATGTCCCTCCTAAACCCATTTTACAACTTGAAGTACCCATCCTTTTCTCCCACTAATTTACTTTACAGCTTTTTGGATATCTCAACACCAAGCAATACTTTTCAAAAGGCATTTCAGAGCAACTTCTTTTCTTAATGTCCCTCCTAAACCATTTTACAAGTTGAAGCATCCATCCTTTTCACCCACAACTTTACTTTACAGCTTTTTGGATACCTCTACACCAAGCAATACTTTTCAAAAGGCAATTCAGAGCAAGTTCTTTTCATAATGTCCCTCCTAAACCCATTTTACAAGTTGAAGTACCTATCCTTTTTCACCCACAACTTTACTTTACAGCTTTTTGCATACCTCAACACCAAGCAAGACCTTCAAAAGGCATTTCAGAGCAAACTTCTTTGCTTAATGTCCCTCCTAAACCCATTTTACAACTTGAAGTACCCATCCTTTTCACCCACAACTTTACTTTACAGCTTTTTGGATATCTCAACACCAAGCAATACTTTTCAAAAGGCATTTCAGAGAAAGTTTCTTTTCTTAATGTCCCTTCTAAACCCATTTTACAACTTGAAGCATCCATCCTTTTCACCCACAACTTTACTTTACAGCTTTTTGGATATCTCAACACCAAGCAATACTTTTCAAAAGGCATTTCAGAGCAAGTTCCTTTCTTAATGTCCCTCCTAAACCCATTTTACAACTTGAAGTACCCATCCTTTTCACCCACAACTTTACTTTACAGCTTTTTGGATACATCAACACCAAGCAATACTTTCAAAAGGCATTTCAGAGCAACTTCTTTTCTTAATGTCCCTCCTAAACCCATTTTACAAGTTGAAGTACCCATCCTTTTCACCCACAACTTTACTTTACAGCTTTTTGGATATCTCAACACCAAGAAATACCTTTCAAAGGCATTTTTCAGAGCAACTTCCTTTCTTAATGTCCCTCCTAAAACCCATTTTACAACTTGAAGTACCCATCCTTTTCACCCACAACTTTAATTTACAGCTTTTTGGATACCTCTACACCAATCAATACTTTTCAAAAGGCATTTCAGAGCAACTTCTTTTCTTAATGTCCCTACTAAACCCATTTTACAAGTTGAAGTACCCATCCTTTTCACCCAAAACTTTACTTTACAGCTTTTTGGATATCTCAACACCAAGCAATTACTTTTCAAAAGGCATTTCAGAGCAAGTTCCTTTCTTAATGTCCCTCTTAAACCCATTTTACAAGTTGAAGCATCCATCCTTTTCACCCACAACTTTACTTTACAGCTTTTTTGATACCTCAACACCAAGCAATACCTTTCAAAAGGCATTTCAGAGCAACTTCTTTTCTTAATGTCCCTCCTAAACCCATTTTACAACTTGAAGTACCCATCCTTTTCACCCACACAACTTTACTTTACAGCTTTTTGGATACCTCAACACCAAGCAATACTTTTCAAAAGGCATTTCAGAGCAAGTTCTTTTCTTAATGTCCCTCCTAAACACATTTTACAACTTGAAGTACCCATCCTTTTCACCCACAACTTTACTTTACAGCTTTTTGGATACCTCTACAACAAGCAATACTTTTCAAAAAGCATTTCAGAGCGAGTTCCTTTCTTAATGTCCCTCCTAAACCCATTTTACAAGTTGAAGCATCCATCCTTTTCACCCACAACTTTACATTACAGCTTTTTGGATACCTCAACACCAAGCAATACCTTTCAAAAAACATTTCAGAGCAAGTTCTTTTCTTAATGTCCCTCCTAAACCCATTTTACAAGTTGAAGTACCCATCCTTTTCACCCACAACTTTACTTTACAGCTTTTTGGATACTCAACACCAAGCAATACTTTTCAAAAGGCATTTCAGAGCAAGTTCTTTTCTTAATGTCCCTCCTAAACCCATTTTACAACTTGAAGTACCCATCCTTTTCTCCCACTAATTTACTTTACAGCTTTTTTGGATATCTCAACACCAAGCAATACTTTTCAAAAGGCATTTCAGAATAACTTCTTTTCTTAATTTCCCTCCTAAACCCATTTTACAAGTTGAAGCATCCATCCTTTTCACCCACAACTTTACTTTACAGCTTTTTGGATACCTCTACACCAAGCAATACTTTTCAAAAGGCAATTCAGAGCAAGTTCTTTTCATAATGTCCCTCCTAAACCCATTTTACAAGTTGAAGTACCTATCCTTTTCACCCACAACTTTACTTTACAGCTTTTTGCATACCTCAACACCAAGCAAGACCTTCAAAAGGCATTTCAAGCAAGTTCTCTTTCTTAATGTCCCTCCTAAACCCATTTTACAACTTGAAGTACCCATCCTTTTCAACAACAACTTTACTTTACAGCTTTTTGGATATCTCAACACCAAGCAATACCTTTCAAAAGGCATTTCAGAGCAACTTCTTTTTCATAATGTCCCTCCTAAACCCATTTTACAACTTGAAGCATCCATCCTTTTCACCCACAACTTTACTTTACAGCTTTTTGGATACCTCAACACCAAGCAATACTTTCAAAAGGCATTTCAGAGCAAGTTCCTTTCTTAATGTCCTCCTAACCCATTTTACAAGTTGAAGCATCTATCCTTTTCATCCACAACTTTACTTTACAGCTTTTAGGATACCTCAACACCAAGCAATACCTTTCAAAAGGCATTTCAGAGCAACTTCTTTTCTTAATGTCCCTCCTAAACCCATTTTAAAACTTGAAGTACCCATCCTTTTCACCCACAATTTTACTTTATAGCTTTTTGGATGCCTCAACACCAAGCAATACTTTTCAAAAGGCATTTCAGAGCAAGTTCTTTTCATAATCTCCCTCCTAAACCCATTTTACAAGTTGAAGTACCCATCCTTTTCACCCACAACTTTACTTTACAGCTTTTTGGATACCTCAACACCAAGTAATACTTTTCAAAAGACATTTCAAAGCAAGTTCTTTTCTTAATGTCCCTCCTAAACCCATTTTAAAACTTGAAGTACCCATTCTTTTCACCCACAACTTTAATTTACAGCTTTTTGGATATTTCAACACCAAGGAATACCTTTCAAAAGGGATTTCAGAGATACTTCTTTTCATAATGTCCCTCCTAAACCCATTTTACAACATGAAGTACCCATCCTTTTCACCCACAACTTTACTTTACAGCTTTTTCGATATCTCAACACCAAGCAATACTTTTCAGAGCAACTTCTTTTCTTAATGTCCCTCCTAAACCCATTTTACAAGTTGAAGCATCCATCCTTTTCACCCACAACTTTACTTTACAGCTTTTTGGATACCTCTACACCAAGCAATACTTTTCAAAAGGCAATTTCAGAGCAAGTTCTTTTCATAATGTCCCTCCTAAACCCATTTTACAAGTTGAAGTACCTATCCTTTTCACCCACAACTTTACTTTACAGCTTTTTGCATACCTCAACACCAAGCAAGACCTTCAAAAGGCATTTCAAAGCAAGTTCTTTTCTTAATGTCCCTCCTAAACCCATTTTACAACTTGAAGTACCCATCCTTTTCAACAACAACTTTACTTTACAGCTTTTTGGATATCTCAACACCAAGCAATACCTCTCAAAAGGCATTTCAGAGCAACTTCTTTTCATAATGTCCCTCCTAAATACATTTTACAACTTGAACCCATCCATCCTTTTCACCCACAACTTTACTTTACAGCTTTTTGGATACCTCAACACCCAGCAATACTTTCAAAAGGCATTTCAGAGCAAGTTTCTTTCTTAATGTCCTTCCTAAACCCATTTTACAAGTTGAAGCATCTATCCTTTTCACCCACAACTTTACTTTACAGCTTTTAGGATACCTCAACACCAAGCAATACCTTTCAAAAGGCATTTCAGAGCAACTTCTTTTCTAATGTCCTCCTAAACCCATTTTAAACTTGAAGTACCCATCCTTTTCACCCACAACTTTACTTTATAGCTTTTTGGATACCTCAACACCAAGCAATACTTTTCAAAAGGCATTTCAGAGCAAGTTCTTTTCATAATGTCCCTCCTAAACCCATTTTACAAGTTGAAGTACCCATCCTTTTCTCCCACAACTTTACTTTACAGCTTTTTGGACAACTCAACACCAAGTAATACTTTTCAAAAGACATTTCAAAAAAAGTTCTTTTCTTAATGTCCCTCCTAAACCCATTTTACAACTTGAAGTACCCATTTTTTTCACCCACAACTTTACTTTACAGCTTTTTGGATATTTCAACACCAAGGAATACCTTTCAAAAGGGATTTCAGAGCAACTTCTTTTGCTTAATGTCCCTCCTAAACCCATTTTACAACTTGAAGTACCCATTTTTTTCACCCACAACTTTACTTTACAGCTTTTTGGATATCTCAACACCAAGCAATACTTTTCAAAAGGCATTTCAGAGCAAGTTCTTTTCTTAATCTCCCTTCTAAACCCATTTTACAACTTGAAGCATCCATCCTTTTCACCCACAACTTTACTTTACAGCTTTTTGGATACCTTAACACCAAGCAATACTTTCAAAAGGCATTTCAGAGCAAGTTCCTTTTCTTAATGTCCCTCCTAAACCCATTTTACAACTTGAAGTACCCATCCTTTTCACCCACAACTTTACTTTACAGCTTTTTGGATACATCAACACCAAGCAATACCTTTCAAAGGCATTTCAGAGCAACTTCCTTTCTTAATGTCCCTCCTAAACCCATTTTACAAGTTGAAAGTACCCATCCTTTTCACCCAAACTTTACTTTACAGCTTTTTGGATATCTCAACACCAAGCAATTTACTTTTCAAAAGGCATTTCAGAGCAAGTTCCTTTCTTAATGTCCCTCTTAAACCCATTTTACAAGTTGAAGCATCCATCCTTTTCACCCACAACTTTACTTTACAGCTTTTTGGATACCTCAACACCAAGCAATACCTTTCAAAAGGCATTAGAGAAGCAACTTCTTTTCTTAATATCCCTCCTAAACCCATTTTACAACTTGAAGTACCCATCCTTTTCACCCACAAACTTTACTTTACAGCTTTTTGGATACCTCAACACCAGCAATACTTTTCAAAAGGCATTTCAGAGCAACTTAATTTCTTAATGTCCCTCCTAAACACATTTTACAACTTGAAGTACCATCCTTTTCACCCAAAACTTTACATTACAGCTTTTTGGATACCTCAACACCAAGCAATACCTTTCAAAAGGCATTTCAGAGCAACTTCCTTTCTTAATGTCCCTCCTAAACCCATTTTACAACTTGAAGTACCCATACTTTTCACCCACAACTTTACTTTACAGCTTTTTTGGATACCTCAACACCAAGCAATACCTTTCAAAAGGCATTTCAGAGCAACTTCCTTTCTTAATGTCCCTCCTAAACCCATTTTACAACTTGAAGTACCCATACTTTTCACCCACAACTTTACTTTACAACTTTTTGGATACCTCAACACCAAGCAATACTTTTCAAAAGGCATTTCAGAGCAACTTCTTTGCTTAATGTCCCTCCTACAACCCATTTTACAACTTGAAGTACCCATCCTTTTCACCCACAACTTTACTTTACAGCTTTTTGGATATCTCAACACCAAGCAATACTTTTCAAAAGGCATTTCAGAGAAAGTTCTTTTCTTAATGTCCCTTCTAAACCCATTTTACAACTTGAAGCATCCATCCTTTTCACCCACAACTTTACTTTACAGCTTTTTGGACACCTCAACACCAAGCAATACTTTTCAAAAGGCATTTCAGAGCAAGTTCCTTTCTTAATGTCCCTCCTAAAACCCATTTTACAACTTGAAGTACCCATCCTTTTCACCCACAACTTTACTTTACAGCTTTTTGGATACCTCAACACCAAGCAATACCTTTCAAAGGCATTTCAGAGCAACTTCCTTTCTTAATGTCCCTCCTAAACCCCATTTTACAAGTTGAAGTACCCATCCTTTTCACCCAAAACTTTACTTTACAGCTTTTTGGATATCTCAACACCAAGCAATTACTTTTCAAAAGGCATTTCAGAGCAAGTTCCCTTTCTTAATGTCCCTCTTAAAACCCATTTTACAAGTTGAAGCATCCATCCTTTTCACCCACAACTTTACTTTACAGCTTTTTGGATACCTCAACACCAAGCAATACCTTTCAAAAGGCATTAGAGAAGCAACTTCTTTTCTTAATATCCCTCCTAAACCCATTTTACAACTTGAAGTACCCATCCTTTTCACCCACAACTTTACTTTACAGCTTTTTGGATACCTCAACACCAAGCAATACTTTTCAAAAGGCATTTCAGAGCAACTTAATTTCTTAATGTCCCTCCTAAACACATTTTACAACTTGAAGTACCCATCCTTTTCACCCACAACTTTACATTACAGCTTTTTGGATACCTCAACAACCAAGCAATACCTTTCAAAAGGCATTTCAGAGCAACTTCCTTTCTTAATGTCCCTCCTAAACCCATTTTACAACTTGAAGTACCCATACTTTTCACCCACAACTTTACTTTACAGCTTTTTGGAACCTCAACACCAAGCAATACCTTTCAAAAGGCATTTCAGAGCAACTTCCTTTCTTAATGTCCCTCCTAAACCCATTTTACAACTTGAAGTACCCCATACTTTTCACCCACAACTTTACTTTACAACTTTTTGGATACCTCAACACCAAGCAATACTTTTCAAAAGGCATTTCAGAGCAACTTCTTTGCTTAATGTCCCTCCTACACCCATTTTACAACTTGAAGTACCCATCCTTTTCACCCACAACTTTACTTTACAGCTTTTTGGATATCTCAACACCAAGCAATACTTTTCAAAAGGCATTTCAGAGAAAGTTCTTTTCTTAATGTCCCTTCTAAAACCCATTTTACAACTTGAAGCATCCATCCTTTTCACCCACAACTTTACTTTACAGCTTTTTGGACACCTCAACACCAAGCAATACTTTCAAAAGGCATTTCAGAGCAAGTTCCTTTCTTAATGTCCCTCCTAAACCCATTTTACAACTTGAAGTACCCATCCTTTTCACCCACAACTTTACTTTACAGCTTTTTGGGTACATCAACACCAAGCAGTACTTTCAAAAGGCATTTCAGAGCAACTTCTTTTCTTAATGTCCCTCCTAAACCCATTTTACAAGTTGAAGTACCCATCCTTTTCACCCACAACTTTACTTTACAGCTTTTTGGATATCTCAACACCAAGCAATACCTTTCAAAGGCATTTCAGAGTAACTTCCTTTCTTAATGTCCCTCCTAAACCCATTTTACAACTTGAAGTACCCATCCTTTTCACCCACAACTTTACTTTACAGCTTTTTGGATACCTCTACACCAAATCAATACTTTTCAAAAGGCATTTCAGAGCAACTTCTTTTCTTAATGTCCCTACTAAACCCATTTTACAAGTTGAAGTACCCATCCTTTTCACCCAAAACTTTACTTTACAGCTTTTTGGATATCTCAACACCAAGCAATTACTTTTCAAAAGGCATTTCAGAGCAAGTTCCTTTCTTAATGTCCCTCTTAAACCCATTTTACAAGTTTGAAGCATCCATCCTTTTCACCCACAACTTTACTTTACAGCTTTTTGGATACCTCAACACCAAGCAATACCTTTCAAAAGGCATTTCAGAGCAACTTCTTTTCTTAATGTCCCTCCTAAACCCATTTTACAACTTGAAGTACCCATCCTTTTCACCCACAACTTTACTTTACAGCTTTTTGGATACCTCAACACCAAGCAATACTTTCAAAAGGCATTTCAGAGCAAGTTCTTTTTCTTAATGTCCCTCCTAAACACATTTTACAACTTGAATTACCCATCCTTTTCACCCACAACTTTACTTTACAGCTTTTTGGATACCTCTACACCAAGCAATACTTTTCAAAAGGCATTTCAGAGTGAGTTCCTTTTCTTAATGTCCCTCCTAAACCCATTTTACAAGTTGAAGCATCCATCCTTTTCACCCACAACTTTACATTACAGCTTTTTGGATACCTCAACACCAAGCAATACCTTTCAAAAGGCATTTCAGAGCAAGTTCTTTTCTTAATGTCCCTCCTAAACCCATTTTACAAGTTGAAGTACCCATCCTTTTCACCCAGAACTTTACTTTACAGCTTTTGGATACTTCAACACCAAAGCAATACTTTTCAAAAGGCATTTCAGAGCAAGTTCTTTTCTTAATGTCCCTCCTAAACCCCCATTTTACAACTTGAAGTACCCATCCTTTTCTCCACTAATTTACTTTACAGCTTTTTGGATATCTCAACACCAAGCAATACTTTTCAAAAGGCATTTCAGAGCAACTTCTTTTCTTAATGTCCCTCCTAAACCCATTTTACAAGTTGAAGCATCCATCCTTTTCACCCACAACTTTACTTTACAGCTTTTTGGATACCTCTACACCAAGCAATACTTTTCAAAAGGCAATTCAGAGCAAGTTCTTTTCATAATGTCCCTCCTAAACCCATTTTACAAGTTGAAGTACCCATCCTTTTCACCCACAACTTTACTTTACAGCTTTTTGCATACCTCAACACCAAACAAGACCTTCAAAAGGCATTTCAAAGCAAGTTCTTTTCTTAATGTCCCTCCTAAACCCATTTTACAACTTGAAGTACCCCTCCTTTTCAACAACAACTTTACTTTACAGCTTTTTGGAATCTCAACACCAAGCAATACCTTTCAAAAGGCATTTCAGAGCAACTTCTTTTCATAATGTCCCTCCTAAACCCATTTTACAACTTGAAGCATCCATCCTTTTCACCCACAACTTTACTTTACAGCTTTTTGGATACCTCAACACCAAGCAATACTTTCAAAAGGCATTTCAGAGCAAGTTCCTTTCTTAATGTCCTTCCTAAACCCATTTTACAAGTTGAAGCATCTATCCTTTTCACCCAAACTTTACTTTACAGCTTTTAGGATACCTCAACACCAAGCAATACCTTTCAAAAGGCATTTCAGAGCAACTTCTTTTCTTAATGTCCCTCCTAAACCCATTTTAAAACTTGAAGTACCCATCCTTTTCACCCACAACTTTACTTTATAGCTTTTTGGATACCTCAACACCAAGCAATACTTTTCAAAAGGCATTTCAGAGCAAGTTCTTTTCATAATGTCCCTCCTAAACCCTTTTACAAGTTGAAGTACCCATCCTTCTCACCCACAACTTTACTTTACAGCTTTTTGGATACCTCAACACCAAGTAATACTTTTCAAAAGACATTTCAAAGCAAGTTCTTTTCTTAATGTCCCTCCTAAACCCATTTTACAACTTGAAGTACCCATTCTTTTCACCCACAACTTTACTTTACAGCTTTTTGGATATTTCAACACCAAGGAATACCTTTCAAAAGGGATTTCAGAGATACTTCTTTTCAAAATGTCCCTCCTAAACCCATTTTACAACATGAAGTACCCATCCTTTTCACCCACAACTTTACTTTACAGCTTTTTCGATATCTCAACACCAAGCAATACTTTTCAAAAGGCATTTCAGAGCAAATTCTTTGCTTAATGTCCCTCCTAAACCCATTTTACAATTTGAAGTTACCCATTCTTTTCACCCACAACTTTACTTTACAGCTTTTTGGATATCTCAACACCAAGCAATACTTTTCAAAAGGCATTTCAGAGCAAGTTCTTTTCTTAATGTCCCTTCTAAACCCATTTTACAACTTGAAGCATCCATCCTTTTCACCCACAAATTTACTTTACAGCTTTTTGGATACCTCAACACCAAGCAATACTTTCAAAAGGCATTTCGAGCAAGTTCCTTTCTTAATGTCCCTCCTAAACCCATTTTACAACTTGAAGTACCCATCCTTTTCACCCACAACTTTACTTTACAGCTTTTTGGATACATCAACACCAATCAATACTTTCAAAGGCATTTCAGAGCAACTTCCTTTCTTTATGTCCCTCCTAAACCCATCTTAGAAGTTGAAGTACCCATCCTTTTCACCAAAAACTTTACTTTACAGCTTTTTGGATATCTCAACACCAAGCAATTACTTTTCAAAAGGCATTTCAGAGCAAGTTCCTTTCTTAATGTCCCTCTTAAACCCATTTTATAAGTTGAAAGCATCCATCCTTTTCACCCACAACTTTACTTTACAGCTTTTTGGATACCTCAACACCAAGCAATACTTTCAAAAGGCATTAGAAAGCAACTTCTTTTCTTAATATCCCTCCTAAACCCATTTTACAACTTGAAGTACCCATCCTTTTCACCCACAACTTTACTTTACAGCTTTTTGGATACCTCAACACCAAGCAATACTTTTCAAAAGGCATTTCAGAGCAACTTAGTTTTCTTAATGTCCCTCCTAAACACATTTACAACTTGAAGTACCCATCCTTTTCACCCACAACTTTACTTCACAGCTTTTTGGATACCTCAATACCAAGCAATACTTTTTCAAAAGGCATTTCAGAGCAACTTCTTTTCTTAATGTCCCTCCTAAACCCATTTTACAAGTTGAAGCACCCCTCCTATTCACCCACAACTTTACTTTACAGCTTTTTGGATATCTCAATACCAAGCAATACTTTTCAAAAGGCATTTCAGAGCGAGTTCCTTTCTTAATGTCCCTCCTAAGCCCATTTTACAAGTTGAAGCATCCATCCTTTTCACCCACAAGTTTACATTTACAGCTTTTTGGATACCTCAACACCAAGCAATACCTTTCAAAAGGCATTTAAGAGCAAGTTCTTTTCTTAATGTCGCTCCTAAACCATTTTACAAGTTGAAGTACCCATCCTTTTCACCAAAAACTTTACTTTACAGCTTTTTGGATATCTCAACACCAAGCAATTACTTTTCAAAAGGCATTTCAGAGCAAGTTCCTTTCTTAATGTCCCTCTTAAACCCATTTTATAAGTTGAAGCATCCATCCTTTTCACCCACAACTTTACTTTACAGCTTTTTGGATACCTCAACACCAAGCAATACCTTTCAAAAGCATTAGAGAAGCAACTTCTTTTCTTAATATCCCTCCTAAACCCATTTTACAACTTGAAGTACCCATCCTTTTCACCCACAACTTTACTTTACAGCTTTTTGGATACCTCAACACCAAGCAATACTTTTCAAAAGGCATTTCAGAGCAACTTAGTTTCTTAATGTCCCTCCTAAACACATTTTACAACTTGAAGTACCCATCCTTTTCACCCACAACTTTACTTCACAGCTTTTTGGATACCTCAATACCAAGCAATACTTTCAAAAGGCATTTCAGAGCAACTTCTTTTCTTAATGTCCCTCCTAAAACCCATTTTACAAGTTGAAGCACCCATCCTATTCACCCACAACTTTACTTTACAGCTTTTTGGATATCTCAATACCAAGTAATACTTTTCAAAAGGCATTTCAGAGCGAGTTCCTTTCTTAATGTCCCTCCTAAGCCCATTTTACAAGTTGAAGCATCCATCCTTTTCACCCACAAGTTTACATTACAGCTTTTTGGATACCTCAACACCAAGCAATACCTTTCAAAAGGCATTTAAGAGCAAGTTCTTTTCTTAATGTCCCTCCTAAACCCATCTTAGAAGTTGAAGTACCCATCCTTTTCACCAAAAACTTTACTTTACAGCTTTTTGGATATCTCAACACCAAGCAATTACTTTTCAAAAGGCATTCAGAGCAAGTTCCTTTCTTAATGTCCCTCTTAAACCCATTTTATAAGTTGAAGCATCCATCCTTTTCACCCACAACTTTACTTTACAGCTTTTTGGATACCTCAACACCAAGCAATACCTTTCAAAAGGCATTAGAGAAGCAACTTCTTTTCTTAATATCCTCCTAAACCCATTTTACAACTTGAAGTACCCATCCTTTTCACCCACAAACTTTACTTTACAGCTTTTTGGATACCTCAACACCAAGCAATACTTTTCAAAAGGCATTTCAGAGCAACTTAGTTTCTTAATGTCCCTCCTAAACACATTTTACAACTTGAAGTACCCATCCTTTTCACCCACAACTTTACTTCACAGCTTTTTGGATACCTCAATACCAAGCAATACTTTTCAAAAGGCATTTCAGAGCAACTTCTTTTCTTAATGTCCCTCCTAAACCCATTTTACAAGTTGAAGCACCCATCCTATTCACCCACAACTTTACTTTACAGCTTTTTGGATATCTCAATACCAAGCAATACTTTTCAAAAGGCATTTCAGAGCGAGTTCCTTTCTTAATGTCCCTCCTAAGCCATTTTACAAGTTGAAGCATCCATCCTTTTCACCCACAAGTTTACATTACAGCTTTTTGGATACCTCAACACCAAGCAATACTTTCAAAAGGCATTTAAGAGCAAGTTCTTTTCTTAATGTCGCTCCTAAACCCATTTTACAAGTTGAAGTACCCATCCTTTTCACCCACAACTTTACTTTACAGCTTTATGGATACTTCAACACCAAGCAATACTTTTCAAAAGGCATTTCAGAGCAAGTTCTTTTCTTAATGTCCCTCCTAAAACCCATTTTACAACTTGAAGTACCCATCCTTTTCACCCACAAAATTTACTTTACAGCTTTTTGGATATCTCAACACCAAGCAATACTTTTCAAAAGGCATTTCAGAGCAACTTCTTTTCTCTTAATGTCCCTCCTAAACCCATTTTACAAGTTGAAGCATCATCCTTTTCACCCACAACTTTACTTTACAGCTTTTTGGATACCTCAACACCAAGCAATACTTTCAAAGGCATTTCAGAGCAAGTTCCTTTCTTAATGTCCCTCCTAAACCCATTTTACATGTTGAAGCATCTATCCTTTTCACCCACAACTTTACTTTACAGCTTTTTAGGATACCTCAACACCAAGCAATACCTTTCAAAAGGCATTTCAGAGCAAATTCTTTTCTTAATGTCCCTCCTAAACCCATTTTAAAACTTGAAGTATCCATCCTTTTTACCCACAACTTTACTTTGCTTTTTGGATATCTCAACACCAAGCAATACTTTTCAAAAGGCATTTCAGAGCAAGTTCCTTTCTTAATGTCCCTCCTAAACCCATTTTACAAGTTGAAGCATCCATCCTTTTCACCCACAACTTTACATTACAGCTTTTTGGATACCTCAACACCAAGTAATACCTTTCAAAAGCCATTTCAGAGCAACTTTCTTTCTTAATGTCCCTCCTAAACCCATTTTACAACTTGAAGTACCCATACTTTTCACCCACAATTTTACTTTACAGCTTTTTGGATACCTCAACACCAAGCAATACTTTTCAAAAGGCATTTCAGAGCAACTTCTTTGCTTAATGTCCCTCCTAAACCCATTTTACAACTTGAAGTACCCATTCTTTTTCACCCACAACTTTACTTTACAGCTTTTTGGATATCTCAACACCAAGCAATACTTTTCAAAAGGCATTTCAGAGCAAGTTCTTTTCTTAATGTCCCTTCTAAACCCATTTTACAAACTTGACGCATCCATCCGTTTCACCCATAACTTTACTTTACAGCTTTTTGGACACCTCAACACCAAGCAATACTTTCAAAAGGCATTTCAGAGCAAGTTCCTTTTCTTAATGTCCCTCCCAAACCCATTTTACAACTTGAAGTACCCATCCTTTTCACCCACAACTTTACTTTACAGCTTTTTGGATACATCAACACTAAGCAATACCTTTCAAAAGCATTTAGAGCAACTTCCTTTCTTAATGTCCCTCCTAAAACCCATTTACAAGTTGAAGTACCCATCCTTTTCACCCAAAACTTTACTTTACAGCTTTTTGGATATCTCAAAACCAAGCAATACCTTTTCAAAGGCATTTCAGAGCAACTTCCTTTCTTAATGTCCCTCCTAAACCCATTTTAAAACTTGAAGTACCCATTCTTTTCACCCACAACTTTACTTTACAGCTTTTTGGATATCTCAACACCAAGCAATACTTTTCAAAAGGCATTTCAGAGCAAGTTCTTTCCTTAATGTCCCTTCTAAAACCCATTTTACAACTTGAAGCATCCATCCTTTTCACCCACAACTTTACTTTACAGCTTTTTGGACATCTCAACACCAAGCAATACTTTCAAAAGGCAATTCAGAGCAAGTTCCTTTCTTAAATCTCCCTCCTAAACCCATTTTACAACTTGAAGTACCCATCCTTTTCACCCACAACTTTACTTTACAGCTTTTTGGATACATCAACACCAAGCAATACCTTTCAAAGGCATTTAAGAGCAACTTCCTTTCTTAATGTCCCTCCTAAACCCATTTTACAAGTTGAAGCATCCATCCTTTTCACCCACAACTTTACTTTACAGCTTTTTGGGTACCTCTACACCAAGCAATACTTTTAAAAAGGCATTTCAGAGTAACTTCTTTTCTTAATGTCCCTCCTAAAACCCATTTTACAAGTTGAAGTACCCATCCTTTTCACCCAAAACTTTACTTTACAGCTTTTTGGATATCTCAACACCAAGCAATTACTTTTCAAAAGGCATTTCAGAGCAAGTTCCTTTCTTAATGTCCCTCCTAAACCCATTTTACAAGTTGAAGCATCCATCCTTTTCACCCAAACATTACTTTACAGCTTTTTGGATACCTCAACACCAAGCAATACCTTTCAAAAGGCATTTCAGAGTAACTTCTTTTCTTAATGTCCCTCCTAAACCCATTTTACAACTTGAAGTTTACCCATCCTTTTCAACCCACAACTTTACTTTACAGCTTTTTGGATACATCAACACACCAAAGCAATACTTTTTTGGTACAAAACGCATTTCAGAGCAACTTCTTTTCTTAATGTACCTCCTAAACACACTTTACAACTTGAAGTACCCATCCTTTTCACCCACAACTTTACTTTACAGCTTTTTGGATACCTCAATACCAAGCAATACTTTTCAAAAGGCATTTCAGAGCAACTTCTTTTCTTAATGTCCCTCCTAAACCCATTTTACAAAGTTGAAGCACCCATCCTTTTCACCCGCAACTTTATAGCTTTTTGGATATCTCAACACCAAGCAATACTTTTCAAAAGGCATTTCAGAGCGAGTTCCTTTCTTAATGTCCCTCCTAAACCCATTTTACAAGTTGAAGCATCCATCCTTTTCACCCACAACTTTACATTACAGCTTTTTGGATACCTCAACACCAAGCAATACCTTTCAAAAGGCATTTCAGAGCAAGTTCTTTTCTTAATGTCCCTCCTAAACCCATTTTACAAACTTGAAGTACCCATCCTTTTCACCCACAACTTTACTTTACAGCTTTTTGGATACTCTCAACACCAAGCAATACTTTTCAAAAGGCATTTCAGAGCAAGTTCTTTTCTTAATGTCCCTCCTAAACCCATTTTACAACTTGAAGTACCCATCCTTTTCACCCACAAATTTACTTTACAGCTTTTTGGATATCTCAACACCAAGCAATACTTTCAAAAAGCATTTCAGAGCAACTTCTTTTCTTAATGTCCCTCCTAAACCCATTTTACAAGTTGAAGCATCCATCCTTTTCACCCACAACTTTACTTTACAGCTTTTTGGATACCTCACACACCAAGCAATACTTTTCAAAAGGCATTTCAGATTAAGTTCTTTTCATAATGTCCCTCCTAAACCCATTTTACAAGTTGAAGTACCATCCTTTTCACCCACAACTTTACTTTACAGCTTTTTGATACCTCAACACCAAGCAATACCTTCAAAAGGCATTTCAAAGCAAGTTCTTTTCTTAATGTCCCTCCTAAAACCCATTTTACAACTTGAAGTACCATCCTTTTCACCCACAACTTTACTTTACATCTTTTTGGATATCTCAACACCAAGCAATACTTTCAAAAGGCATTTCAGAGCAAGTTCCTTTTCATAATGTCCCTCCTAAACCCATTTTACAAGTTGAAGCATCTATCCTTTTCACCCACAACTTTACTTTACAGCTTTTTGGATACCTCAACACCAAGCAATACTTTTCAAAGGCATTTCAGAGCAAGTTCTTTCATAATGTCCCTCCTAAACCCATTTTACAAGTTGAAGTACCCATTCTTTTCACCCACAACTTTACTTTACAGCTTTTGGATACCTCAACACCAAGCAATACCTTCAAAAGGCATTTCAAAGCAAGTTCTTTTCTTAATGTCCCTCCTAAACCCATTTTACAACTTGAAGTACCCATCATTTTCACCCACAACTTACTTTACAGCTTTTTGGATATTTTCAACACCAAGCAATACCTTTCAAAAGGCATTTCAGAGATACTTCTTTTCATAATGTCCCTCCTAAACCCATTTTACAACTTGAAGCATCCATCCTTTTCACCCACAACTTTACTTTACAGCTTTTTGGATACCTCAACACCAAGCAATACTTTTCAAAAGGCATTTCAGAGCAAATTCCTTTCTTAATGTCCCTCCTAAACCCATTTTACAAGTTGAAGCATCTATCCTTTTCACCCACAACTTTACTTTACAGCTTTTAGGATACCTCAACACCAAGCAATACCTTTCAAAAGGCATTTCAGAGCAACTTCTTTTCTTAATGTCTGTCCTAAACCCACATTACAACTTGAAGTACCATCCTTTTCACCCACAACTTTACTTTACAGCTTTTTGGATACTTCAACACCAAGAAATACTTTTCAAAAGGCATTTCAGAGCAACTTCTTTTCTTAATGTCCCTCCTAAACCCATTTTACAACTTGAAGTACCCATCATTTTCACCCACAACTTTACTTTACAGCTTTTTGGATATCGAAACACCAAGCAATACTTTTCAAAAGGCATTTCAGAGCAAGTTATTTTGCATAATATCCCTCCTAAACCAATTTTACAAGTTGAAGCATCCATCCTTTTCACCCACAACTTTACTTTACAGCTCTATGGATACATCAACTCCAAGCAATACTTTCAAAAGGCATTTCAGAGCAAGTTCTTTTCTTAATGTCCCTCCTAAACTCATTTTACAACTTGAAGTACCCATCCTTTTCACCCACAACTTTACTTTACAGCTTTTTGGATACCTCAACACCAAGCAGTACTTTCAAAAGAAATTTCAGAGCAGTTCTTTTCTTAATGTCCCTCCTAAACACATTTTACAATTTGAAGTACCCATCCTTTTCACCCACAACTTTACTTTACAGCTTTTTGGATACCTCAACACCAAGCAATACTTTTCAAAAGGCATTTCAGAGCAAGTTCTTTTCTTAATGTCCCTCCTAAACCAATTTTACAAGTTGAAGCATCCATCCTTAGGTTAGGTTAGGTTAGCCTACGTACGCGCGCGTACGTAGGCTAACCTAACCTAATCTAACCTAACTTAATCTAGCCTAACCTAACCTAAGCGCCACTTAACCTAACCTAATCTAGCCTGACTAACCTAACCTAATCTACCCTGACCTAGCCTAACCTAACCTTCCCAACTTTTAATGGCCTTATGTATAAATTTCATACTGGTGCGCGCCACCCAACTTTTACCGGCTTTATGTATAAATTTCACAGTGGCGTGCGCCACTTAACCTAATGCAAGTTACTAATCTTGTCTAACATAACCTAACCTAACCTCCCAAGTTTTTACCGGCTTTATGTATAAATTTCATAGTGGCGCACGCCACCCCAACTGTTACCGGCTCGTTGTGGGTGAAAAGGATGATAGCTTCAACTTGTAAAATTGGTTTAGGAGGGACATTAAGAAAAGAACTTGCTTTTTTAAATGCCTTTTGAAGGTATTGCTTGGTGTTGAGGTATCCAAAAAGATGTAAAGTAATGTTATGGGTGAAAAGGATGGGTACTTCAACTTGTAAAATGGGTTTAGGAGGGACATTAAGAAAGGAACTTGCTCTGAAATGCCTTTTGAAAAGTATTGCTTGGTGTTGAGGTATCCAGAAAGCTGTAAAGTAACGTTGTGGGTGAAAAGGATGGATGCTTCAACTTGTAAAATGGGTTTAGGAGGGACATTATGAAAAGAACTTGCTCTGAAATGCCTTTTGAAAATTATTGCTTGGTGTTGAGGTATCCGAAAAGCTGTAAAGTAAAGTTGTGGGTGAAAAGGATGGATGCTTCAACTTGTAAAATGGGTTAGGAGGGGCATTAAGAAAAGAAGTTGCTCTGAAATGCCTTTTGAAAAGTATTGCTTGGTGTTGAGATATCCAAAAAGCTGTAAAGTAAAGTTTTGGGTGAAAAGGATAGGTACTTCAAGTTGTAAAATGGGTTTAGGAGGGACATTAAGAAAAGAACTTGCTCTGAAATGCCTTTTGAAAAGTATTGCTTGGTGTTGAAGTATCCAAAAAGCTATAAAGGAAAGTTGTGGATGAAAAGGATGGGTAAGATTAATAAAGGAATTTGCTCTGAAATGCCTTTTGAAAAGTATTGCTTGTATTGAGATATCCAAAAATGAGATATCCATACGTAACATGTTTTTGTGTACTTGTGTAATGTACACATAATATTTGTTTAATATACACATTTTGTGTACCTGTGCAATATGTAATATACATACGTAACATTTTTTTGTGTACTTG
Source organism: Artemia sinica (assembly GCA_027921565.1). Lineage (NCBI taxonomy): Eukaryota > Metazoa > Arthropoda > Branchiopoda > Anostraca > Artemiidae > Artemia > Artemia sinica. The sequence goes on from JAPEVW010000055.1 coordinate 645,252, forward strand.
TGTAATGTACACATAATATTTGTGTAGTATACACATTTTGTGTACCTGTGCAATATGTAATATACATACGTAACATCTGTTTGTGTACTTGTGTAATGTACACATAATATTTGTTTAATATACACATTTTGTGTACCTGTGCAATATGTAAATATACATACGTAACATTTTTTTGTGTACTTGTGTAATGTACACATAATATTTGTGTAATATACACATTTTGTGTACCTGTGTAATATGTAATATACATACGTGACATGTTTTTGTGTACTTGTGTAATGTATACATAATATTTGTTAATATACACATTTTGTGTACCTGTGCAATATGTAATATACATACGTAACATGTGTTTGTGTACTTGTGTAATCTACACATAATATTTGTTTAATATACACATTTTGTGTACCTGTGCAATATAGAATATACATACGTAACATTTTTTTGTGTACTTGTGTTTATGTACACATTATATTTGTGTAATATACACATTTTGTGTACTTTTGTAATATGTAATATAAATACGTGACATGTTTTTGTGTACTTGTGTAATGTACACATAATATTTGTGTAATATACACATTTTGTGTACCTGTGCAATATGTAATATACATACGTAACATGTGTTTGTTGTGTACTTGTGTAATGTACACATAATATTTGTTTAATATACACATTTTGTGTACCTGTGCAATATGTAATATACATTCGTAACATTTTTTTTGTGTACTTGTGTAATGTACACATAATATTTGTGTAATATACACATTTTGTGTACCTGTGTAATATGTAATATACATACGTGACATGTTTTTGTGTACTTGTGTAATGTACACATAATATTTGTGTAATATACACATTTTTTGTGTACCTGTGTAATATGTAATATACATACGTGACATTTTTTTGTGTACTTGTGTAATGTACACATAATATTTGTTTAATATACACATTTTATGTACCTGTGCAATATGTAATATACATACGTGACATGTTTTTGTGTACTTGTGTAATGTACACATAATATTTGTTTAATACACACATTTTATGTACCTGTGCAATATGTAATATACATACGTGACATTTTTTGTGTACTTGTGTAATGTACACATAATATTTGTTTAATATACACATTTTTTTATGTATCTGTGCAATATGTAATATACATACGTGACATTTTTTTGTGTACTTGTGTAATGTAAAACATATATTTGTGTAATATACACATTTTGTGTACCTGTGTAATATGTAATATACATACGTGACATGTTTTTGTGTACTTGTGTAATGTACACATAATATTTGATTAAAATACACATTTTGTGTACCTGTGTAATATGTAAACATACATACGTAACATTTTTTGTGTTTCTTGTGTAATGTACACATAATATTTGTGTAATATACACATTTGTGTACCTGTGTAATATGTAATATACATACGTGACATGTTTTTGTGTACTGTGTAATGTACACGTAATATTTGTGTAATATACACATTTTGTGTACCTGTGTAATATGTAATATACATACGTGACATTTTTTTGTGTACTTGTGTAATATACACATAATATTGTTTAATATACACATTTTATGTACCTGTGCAATATGTAATATACATACGTGACATGTTTTTGTGTACTTGCGTAATGTACACATAATATTTGTGTAATACACACATTTTGTGTACCTGTGTAATATGTAATATACATACGTGACATGTTTTGTGTACTTGTGTAATATACACATAATATTGTGTAATATACACATTTTGTGTACCTGTGTAATATGTAATATACATACGTGACATAGTTTTTGTGTACTTGTGTAATGTACACATAATATTTGTTTAATATACACATTTGTGTACCTGTGTAATATGTAATATACATACGTGACATGTTTTTGTGTGTACTTGTGTAATACTACAATACACATAATATACATACGTGACATGTTTTTGTTTACTTGTGTAATGTACAATAATATTTGTGTAATATACACATTTTGTGTACCTGTGTAATATGTAATATACATACGTTGTTTTTCGTGTACTTGTGTAATGTACACATAATATTTGTGTAATATACACATTTTGTGTACCTGTGTAATATGTAATATACATACGTGACATGTTTTTGTGTACTTGTGTAATGTACACATAATATTGTGTAATATACACATTTTGTGTACCTGTGTAATATGTAATATACATACGTGACATGTTTTTGTGTACTTGTGTAATGTACACATAATATTTGTTTAATATACACATTTTATGTACCTGTGCAATATGTAATATACATACGTGACATGGTTTTTGTGTACTTGTGTAATGTACACATAATATTTGTTGTAATATACACATTTTGTGTACCTGTGTAATATGTAATATACATACGTGACATGTTTTTGTGTACTTGTGTAATGTACACATAATATTTGTGTAATATACACATTTTGTGTACCTGTGTAATATGTAATATACATACGTGACATGTTTTTTTTGTGTACTTGTGTAATGTACACATAATATTTGTGTAATATACACATTTTGTGTACCTGTGTAATATGTAATATACATACGTGTAATGTACACATTTTTTTGTGTACTTGTGTAATATGTAATATACATACATATTTTTTGTTTAACTTGTGTATACACATTTTTGTGTAATATACCTGTGTTACCTGTGTAATATGTAATATACATACGTGAACATGTTTTTTGTGTACTTGTGTAATGTACACATAATATTTGTGTAATATACACATTTTGTGTACCTGTGTAATATGTAATATACATACGTGACATGTTTTTTGTGTGTACTTGTGTAATGTACACATAATATTTGGTGTAATATACACATTTTGTGTACCTGTGTAATATGTAATATACATACGTGACATTTTTTTGTGTACTTGTGTAATGTACACATAATATTTGTTGTAATATACACATTTTATGTACCTGTGTAATATGTAATATACATACGTGACATGTTTTTGTGTACTTGTGTAATGTACACATAATATTTGTGTAATATACACATTTTGTGTACCTGTGTAATGTGTAATAAACATACGTAACATTTTTTTTGTGTACTTGTGTAATGTACACATGATATTTGTGTTAATATACACATTTTGTGTACCTTGTGCAATATGTAATAGACATACGTAACATTTTTTTGTGTACTTGTGTAATGTACACATAAATTTTGTGTAATATACACCTTTTGTGATACCTGTGTTTATATGTAATATACATACGGTGACATGTTTTTGTGTGTACTTGTGTAATGTACACATAATATTTGTGTAATATACACATTTTGTGTACCTGTGTAATATGTAATATACATACGTGACATTTTTTTGTGTACTTGTGTAATGTACACATAATATTTGTTAATATACACATTTTGTGTACCTGTGCAATATGTTAATATAATACGTAACATTTTTTTTGTGTACTTGTGTAATATACACATAATATTTGTGTAATATACACATTTTGTGTACCTGTGTAATATGTAATATACATACGTGACATGTTTTTGTGTACTTGTGTAATGTACACATAATATTTGTGTAATATACACATTTTGTGTACCTGTGTAATATGTAATATACATACGTGACATTTTTTTTGTACTTGTGTAATGTACAAATAATATTTTGTGTAATATACACATTTTGTGTACCTGTGTAATATGTAATATACATACGTGACATTTTTTTGTGTACTTGTGTAATGTACACATAATATTTGTTTATATACACATTTTGTGTACCTGTGCAATATGTAATATACATACGTGACATTTTTTTTGTGTACTTGTGTAATGTACACATAATATTTGTGTAATATACACATTTTTTCGTGTACCACATAATGTGTAATATGTAATAAATATACATACGTGACATGTTTTTGTGTACTTGTGTAATGTACACATAATATTTGTGTAATATACACATTTTGTGTACCTGTGTAATATGTAATATACATACGTGACATGTTTTTGTGTACTTGTGTAATGTACACATAATATTTGTGTAATATACACATTTTGTGTACCTGTGTAATATGTAATATACATACGTGACATTTTTTTGTGTACTTGTGTAATGTACACATAATATTTGTGTAATATACACATTTTGTGTACCTGTGTAATATGTAATATACATACGTGACATTTTTTTGTGTACTTGTGTAATGTACACATAATATTTGTTTAATATACACATTTTGTGTACCTGTGCAATATGTAATATACATACGTAACATTTTTTGTGTACTTGTGTAATGTACACATAATATTTGTGTAATATACACATTTTGTGTACCTTTGTAATATGTAATATACATACGTGACATGTTTTGTGTACTTGTGTAATGTACACATAATATTTGTGTAATATACACATTTTGTGTACCTGTGTAATATGTAATATACATACGTGACATGTTTTTGTGTACTTGTGTAATGTAAACATAATATTTGTTTAATATACACATTTTGTGTACCTGTGTAATATGTAATATAAATACGTGACATGTTTTTGTGTACTTGTGTAATGTACACATAATATTTGTTTAATATACACATTTTATGTACCTGTGCAATATGTAATATACATACGTAACATGTTTTTGTGTAATGTGTAATTGCGTACTTGTGTAATATTGTAAAATATGTATGTCTCGTTTGAGATAATTTAAATGGTAAACGGTAACGCCAAAGTTTTTTTACCGTTGACAGCTTGTGAGCTCTCAGACGATGCATAATAGACAATTTGAATGGAACGTATATTAGATGGCGCTTGCGGTTAACCAAACTGTTAGTAGGCCAAAATACAAGTCTGTGATATTCAAAACTTTTCAGTTCTGTTCTCTTGTCAATGGTACCTGATTCCTTCCTTTGAGGAACGGTCTCTTCGATTCTTAAACGCGGAAGACACCCTTTTGATTGCAGTTCATATAGGCCCATCACTGTTGCTTGCAATATTAGTAAGGTTTTTGAATATGTTCTGCTCCCATACATTATTGAACGAACTGCGAAAGACTCTAACCAATTTGGATTTCAACCTCGTATTGGGTGTCAACATGCGCATAAGGTTTTAGCTTCAACTCTTTATGATGCCCAGTCTAAAGGTTACGAATTACATATTTGCGCTTTGGATTTATCTAAGGCCTTCGATAGTATTTGCCATGCACAAATGTGGCACTCTTTGTCAGAGTTTGGAGTGAATCCTTCTGTCATTCATGTACTGAATTTTGGTATAGTAATTCGTTTCTTCGTTTAAAATCTGGTAGAGGGTACTGCGGTAATATACCAGTTCAATCTGGAGTACGACAGGGTGGGGTGCTATCACCTTATCTGTTTAATGCTTGCATTCAAAATGTGTTGTTAGGAATCAAACCTTCGTATTTTTATAATTTATCTGATGTGTCTTATATTGCGTATGCGGACGACCTGCTAGTTTTAAGCCGAACCAAGTCTATTTTAGCACTATCGGTGCAACGTATTTCTATGATGTTTCAGGATGTTGGTCTGTTTTTGAATTTTGATAAATGCGAATATTAGTTTTCAATCCCAAATCATCTGCTCATAATTTGTCCTGTGGATCCTCAGTAATTCGCAATGTTGCGAGTTACGGTGGTTAGGAATTAGTATTTGTTCTACACTCATTTTTTGCGACTTCAAGTTTTGAGAGATGTAAAGAAAAGCTGAAGATCGGATATGGGAAAATTGTACCTAACCGTGGAAAATATTCACGCCGAGCTTTAGCTAAAATTTATTCCACATATTGTGACCATTCTGTCTTGTTTTTTAAGTGGAATGTGTTTGTTATTGAATAAGAATGATTTGTGCCAGATTCGTATCGCTTATTTTAGATACTGCAAAATTTTTATTGTACCTTCCCACTTCATATCGTAATACACGTGTTATTGAGAAGAATGGTGCTACCGACATTATCCAATCGTTTGAATTGCTTAGTAATAATTTGACAAGAAATGCCTTTGTGTCCCTTGGCCCAAACCATAATATTATCCGTGTGTTTTTTTTTTTTTTTTTGTCAGTGATTAAGGTTTAAGTTATCTTTGTTTCTGTGTATTTGATTTTTTTTTTCTTTTTAGTGACTTTACTCCGCTTGTTTTGTATAAAATTGGGTTATAAATAAATTATTATTATTATTATTAAATAAATGATAGATTTGCTCGTTGATTTG
>JAPEVW010000055.1:651594-724094 GCA_027921565.1 Artemia sinica
GTATAAATAAACCAAATTTACGTAAACCGTGAAAGTTTCTCACCCAAACCAGGTACATGTGGTAATGAAAATGAAACTTTTTGATTACCTCTAAATCTAAAGACTGAGAAACCCCCAATAACCCTACAATCATGTTTTTAACCCTTCTTATTTTCAATTATTTTGTCAATGAACTTAATTGGATAACTATTACAAAACAAAATATCCCTCAAAGTATAAACAATTCCCGAATCCAGAAAATTCCTGGGAAACAATTCTAACAGGCTCTATCCACTAGTGAAATTACAACCCTTCTTTTCACCGACATAGGAGTAGAATGGTCCCTCATTGACCCCAACCCTCACCCCTGCTGCCACCTATAACTTTTTTTTTGCACCCATATATGGGCATGGAATCCCTAGGGAGAATGATGATTGCGTAATCGGTCAATGACCTCTTTTTCCAAGGTCGATTTATTTGATGTTTCTATGTGAAATAACTCCGGAACGAAGGTTGCACATGCGCATTGAATTCTAACGGGAACAATGTTATTGATCTAGGACTCAAGGGGGAAGTGAATTTCCGAGAACTTGATTGCGTAATCGATCGCGAATGTCATGGTGTCCAGAAATAGTATTTGTTTTTGTTGCTTAGGCATGTTATGAGTTTCCCGGAAACAGTTAGATCACGTGTTTCCTTCTCAGCCAATCAGCGAGTCGGTTACATCCCCCTTCTCCCAGCCAATCAGCGAGTCGGTTACATATTAGCGGCGGAGGGAATATAAGGAAGGGATTTTTGCTAGAGTTTTATTAGTCTGTGAATAGAATTCAAAGGAGTGAGAAGAAGAACAGTTTGACTTTACTCATTTGGATATATATTTGTGATGGCGATGAGTGGATGTTTACCCTATAGAAGTTGATAGTGGAGTTGATGATAATAATACAAGAGCACCAAACATTGCGGTGGAAATCACGAAAGGATCACGGCTTTGTCTGGAATGGGATGCAGTATATGCAAGATATGTGATATCCTTGAGCAAATTTAAAATGGAGGATCAATTATGTTTCGCGCTAAAGTTGATATAGCCACATGTGAATAGACTTCAATGTGCTTTAAGTGTATTGGTGAAACATATTGAAGACAATAACAGTATCGTTAATTGTACATGCTCTGTATTATTGATGTTGTTGTTGTAATTATTCAATAAAATTGTTTCGAAATCGAAAATGTTCTCTTTCTTTTCTGGTTAGGGCTAACGAATCAGGGTCAGTCTAGAGTCAGCAGTCGGAGTGAAAGGACTGAAAAATGAATAAAATTTGAGAAAGAGAGAATTAGATCAAATCTAGTGTTTATGGAAAAACATTTGATTTTGGATGATGATTTTCTCGAGTTATCTCTTAAACGCAGGATATTCTCATGTCAGGGAACAATTGACAATATAATGAGGAGTGAGTGATTCTCCCCCATTGGACTATTGTAATGAAAACTTTTAAAATGTGATTCGAATGCTTATAGTCAATTTATTGATATATTAATTGGAACAAAGCAGAATCATATTGTGGATATACTTTTGAAAATATTGCCAATGGATTCAATGTAGATGGCTCCCCCCATCATTCGAAAGAGGTAACGTCACAGAGTTACTCCTCTCCCCCATTTCCCTCTCATTGAATTTATCGAACGAAGAGGATCAGTTTCGTTTTAGCTGTGAGTGAGTTGACATCGGAAACCGAAAAATGTTCTATATATGTCCATTGTGCATGTACACTCTTGGCAGTTGGAATCAATGTGAGAATTGTACAATTATTGGTGACTATAGTGAAAAGTGTAAATTATGTAATCCTTGTAAATTACATAGAGGGCTATGCAGTACAAATAAAGGATGTAATTCATGTCTTGAGGAGGTGTGTGACTCTCATCCTAGAGGGCACCTGTGCTCCAATTGTCACTATGATAAATGTGATCAGTGGGAGAATACTTACCCCGCTATGATTGGAAAGAATCCTAAACGTGATTTTAGTTTATTTCTACGAGATTGGTATCGTCGTGGATTTAAATTATTCTGGGAAGAGGAATCTGGTCTACGATTCAACTGTTGGGGTAACAAGACAATCTGGTTTCTTACGTCATCGTTGTGATGACACCACCTACTATGACTATAAAACCAAGTGATTTTTATTTGGCTGTGACGGAATGTGATGCACCATTTGAAAACATTGTATGTGATATTGCTTCAAATAGACAGATTTGAAAACTCGTGAATTTCATAATATGAATGCAAATAGTATCATTGACTATACAAAGAGATATGACAAGAGTGAAGTTACATTGTACTGTAGAAAATGTGACCCTGACTTTGCAGTCAATCAAGATCAATATACAGTGAATCCAAATGATTTACCAGCATTAGTGGTTCACGATAGTTGCCTATACATCGAAGATGAAGAAATCTAAAGTGAAGATTTAAAGACATTGTTGTATATATATGCATTTTATTAATAAACAAATTCACATACATTTTTTAAGCACTTTACTCTTAGGGCACTGAAATCAATACTATATAGGTCTTCTGAGAGGATATTTTCCACTAGAAAGTCATTCAGACGGGGATTGTCACCATAAATGTGGAGAAACTGCTTGTAAGTATAGCCGCGACATCGGAACACAAAATATAGTAGTGCATGGAAGCCACAGCTTTAGTCGTTAGATCCTGAACCCTCTTCCGATTTTGAATAATAGTTTTCCCACTGCTCTCAATATAGTTGCTGATGTGAGGCGTGTAGAATGTATAGGTAGACCAAGAGGATCAAAAAATTCAATCGTCTTCATTGTTTGAAAGATGCACAGCCAATGCTCAGTATTCACAGTCGACGGACTGCTATTAACAATAATCAAGGTATTGTTTACACTTTTAATTTTTCCAAGATAGTCCGAGGGCAGACAATAGGATTTGTAATGGGACATGTAGGGGTCCATATTAAATACATTGATTATTTGACTGGTGTTCATGGCTCCAAGTCTAGTAGAACACTGCCTTCGGGAGTGATTTCCCAATAGGTTTCATATTGATTTAGTGAGATTAGTGCAATACTCTCAGCCAATGGGTCGGTAAATGTACACTCTAAACGCACACTCGCCGTACGTACTATACTCATATCCTGTGTGCCAGACAAATCTAGTACAATGATACATGTGTTTTAGCAAACATATCTTCGTTATACCATTTTCAAATAGTTGCGAATCGTGATCTAGGGTTTGCATGGTCAACTCGTACAATGTTCTATAGGATTTATCAAAAGATAGATTGTAGAGTGGGATGCCGTTTACTTTGCACACAAGAGATGAAAGTCCAAACATCTCGAATTTATGTGGGCATTCAGTCCATGATCCTATTGCACTGGCGCTTTTTACAAATGCCAACGCCAGTTTTGACGGGATTTCGCCATTGATAAAGGATGAATCGGTGAAGGTGCGTGACCAGCCCATGACCCCCAAAAACCACACCTCCCATCTGGTGTGACCACCCCACTGGCCCCCCCACACCCCATGACAATATGACGTTGATTGGTGATTGTATGAGGAACAAGTAGTTTAATATTGTTGCCATTGGCTCTCAGTTTTTCCACGGCCAAAGCAACAGAACTCATAACCTGCTGTTTGCGTACATGTAGTATTGCTGAGGTGAGGGAGAGACTTACATCGGGATTGCCAGCAAGTTCTTTTCTCAATATGAAATTGGATGGTGCAAGCGTCAATTTTATATCCACTTTAACATTGGGCGGCAGCCATTGGGGTATATTAAATATTTCATGATATATTTTTCCAACTAGATGTAATTCACTAGTTGTAGCATTTTTAAGTGCATCTGTACTATCAGTATTAGTAATATATTCATATCCCATTGGAGGTGCCTCTCAATTCCTTGTATGACTTGGGTGTCATCAGCATGAAATTGCATATAGCTTGTATAATTTGAGAGATTGTTGCTTTGTGCTCACCAGCGTGCCATTGATGTAGACACTAATTTGACGAAATAAATTATGTAATATACAATTTTTATAGGATATCCCATCGGCCCGAATTGGCATTGTATTATCGGATTTCCGGACTTTCATTTGCAAATCTATAAATGTTGAAGACATGTCCATAAAGTAGTCTTCATTGGAATAAATTTGAAAGTGGATATTATCGGAGAGGGGTTGTTGTGGATAAATTGTTCATAGTATCCATGCTTGACACTCACATCAACATTTCAGCATTGAATAGATTCAATGAGGCGGGTGATTGAAGGTTGAGAATCCTTATGCGGTAGGTAGGACATCTTAGGAGAAGAAATCTAGTTTTCGATCTGACAATTTTCTTTCTGGGGGACTTCTGTTTACAGCACGTGTCGGCTTTTTCCTTCTTTCTTTGACAAGAGGGATGATGTCTTTCGTTTCCGACCTGAGTGGAGACTGATGAGGGATGCATTGTTTCTTGACCTTTTTAAGCCTTTACCATTCTGTTTTAATCTCTCGCCAAGGGTTCGCGCACTGGACCTAAGATTTTCCGAAGCACTTTTTTTTAAAATCCTTGCCAGAGCCCCAATCGTATAGTGTAGAGGATGCAAAATCTGTCGCAGCCGGTACAAAATTATTTCTAGCCAGTGGTAGTGAAGAGCGAAACAGCTTAGCAAACCAACTGCCAAGACCGTAACCAGACATTGACGAGCGACCTTTGTAATAGTCCATTCCATTGCCCTGTTGTCTTGGGCCAAGAGTATTAACATAGCAGTCAATATCAGGACAAGTGAATAACCACTTTTTTATTAGACATCTTGCTTTTGAACGATGGGTCGAAAATGGCATGTAATCACAGCCAAACCGTTTGAAATTGCTATGGGATCACCCAATTCGGTTCTTAGTGTTAACTGACAGAGTTCCAAATAGGAAGTGTTTACGGGAATATACTGAAGATGCTTTATATTGTAGTGGTGAATATGTTCTTGATTGGTTTTTCGTTCAAGAACTCGTAGGAGGGGAACATTTGAATTACCAACCCGAGAGTTTCCACAAATGAAGCGTAGAGAAATATACAGGTGTCCGTGGAGAAGGCAGGCGGATAGTCAGCAAAAATGAAATTAGTGTTTCCGGCACTTTTACATTGATATATATTGAGCTTAAAACCAAGAACATCCTTAGATTATCATTGAGAATAACCTTTTCACTGGCAATAGGTGAACTAATGTAGATCTTGCCCTCCTCCTTTGAATAGTTGAAATGAAAAGCTCCCTTTTTACGAACGGAAATTCTTTTATTAATAGAACGACATAAATCGTTCATACAGGTGAGTTCCTCGTAGGGTAATTCAATATATGGATAATCCATCCAATTGATTTTTTTGAATTTGTTCTTGATCACCTGTTTGGTGGCGGCGGCCAATCATAGGGTCTAATTCTTATTTCATATTTACGATCCTTTCTCAGGATGTCATAGGTATTTTGAGAATACAGTCGACAAGAGCACTTCATACTTTCCGTCGTCGAATTTGATGGTGGGGGAGAGTTTTGTCCAAAAATCACTTGTTCTATTCAAGTCATTGTAGAGAGGATCAGAAAACATTGGACATGAAAGTCACATAGAAATCATTGGCATTGTCAATATCTTCAGCACTGACCCAGAATCAAAATCTTGAGTTATATCCTAGCCAGCGAACAAGCAACTGTTTCTTGCCATGGCGTGTACGACTCTTTAATATCTTTCAATTTGATACATTTCGCTAGTGTCTAACTTTTTGCAGTTCATATTTCATAAAAACGCCGAGAATCTCAACATCTTTGGTGTCTCGCAGTCGATATGTCGTGGGCTCGGTGTCCAGGATTTTGGACACTTTAAAAAGTTCAGTGCTCCATAAATAATTCCCCTTTTCAAAAAATATTGGTGGTTCTATTAATTCGAACAGTATCACCAACATTGAATTTCTTCTCTTTTTCTCTTTTTCACCATTGGAGTATTGCTTTAGAAAAGCATCAAATGTATTTTCACTGTAGTGAACATCCGTTGGTGTAGAGTTGGACAGAGATCGATGGGGGTCGTTGATTATAAATCAACATGATTTTATCTAAATCATGAATAAAAGCCGGTGTATTTTTCAATGTGCAATAACTTGAAATTAATAGACGAATCGTTCTTATTAATCGTTCAGCCAATGCAGCCTTTATCGGACTGTGACTATGATAAAAGTGTTGTATTATATTTCAAAAGAACTTTTGCACATGGGGATTAACAAAATTCACTGCCACGATCCGATTGAATTTTTCTATACGAATCCTGTTCTAGAATACTTTCAATGGCCCGAGCAACTTCAACACCTCTCTTTGATCGTAGTGGAATGGCATAGGCATAGCGACTAAAGATACTGATTGCCACTAGAATATATTTTGTACGGTGTATTGTGACGTTGTTGAAGTGCGTCTAGAGTTAAAAGATCCGTTTGCATTATATGCAGAGGGAAAAAGGCTTTAGTTTGTCGATATTGTTTACTGCGAAGCCTGTGATTTCGATGCAGTGTGTAACTCGGTTCATTTTCTAGATACTCTTTTGCTTTTTTTCAATGTGGTGCCGGAGACAGCTTTGGAAAGCGTTTTGGGAGAACTTAAACTTCCCGCTTCACCAATATTTTCATAGACTCCTTTCAAAACTTCATCCATTTGAGCGTAAACACGTAGTGTAATGTCCACTCCCTTTTGAACACTGGCGGGGGAATCAATTCGTCTTCGCTTTTGACTAGCAGCCACAGGTGTTGTAAAATCACTGGTGCTGATAGTATCTTCAAATATTGAATCTTCTTCTTTTTTAAATGGTGTTGTTGGAGGACTATATTCTCTTAGTTTCTTTAGAATTTGCTTATTGCCAATAAGACTTTTGGGGAAGTTTGATACACACAGAAAGGTGTATAGATTATCGTCAAAAGGATAAGAGTCCTTTGCGATTCGTCACCATATCACAAATTAAATCAACTAGATTATAACTTTTTCCCTGAATTATAATTCGCTTCCCTGTGCTCTCGACTTGAACTGATCGCCAGTTTCCAACATGAGATAAGATAATACTCTTTTACTCTGTTCTCGATAGGTGAGTGGCAATAGGTTTCCAATTTTCAATACAATCGAATTCAATTCCTTCTCCTTTGATTGCACTGCAGAATCTGAGGAGATGTTTCCTGTTTAGAGGGATCAGTGACGGTGGCAGGTCTCTCACGATATGGTTTATGTTTTTCCACACGTCGCAATGCATCTTGAAGTAAAAGCAGTTTTTTGTCATCGGCAATATTCTCGTCGTCGTTAATGAATTTGCTTAGATTGTCTTCAAAATGTTCGATGGGCGAGAGGACAAGTTCAAATGGTGTCAATTTATAGGGTTTTGCCATTCTCACTAGAGAAAAACTGTTTACAAGTCCTGCAATTATCGGTAGTAAAAGTGTGAAGAAGCTACCGCCTGCTTGAAGGAGCCGTTTTCTTTTAAATTTTTTTCCCTTGTTTTTACAAGCCAAGGCGCGTACAGTGGAACGATGTTGCTTTGTCTGTTGTCTAACACCTTCTGGCAGTTTGAACATTGCCCTCAGTTAAATTTAAACAAAGTTCAGATATTAGATTAATGAAATCATTGTCAACCCCATGTTTGAGTTTAGCCTTCCTAAAGCAATGGTTTTGAAGTGCTTAAAACGGAAAACAGATGCCGTTGTTCGTGTAGTTTCTTCAGTGTCATAATGGTGACTAATAGTCTTTTCTACTGTTCACCGGAAGATATACTGTAATTTCATTGTTGAAAATGTCGGTGACTACACGTAGATCCTCGGGTGTGCTCTGATTAAGATCCAGTAAAATGTAACCGTAGGGCTTGCTAGTCGCCTGAGTGTACGCTGACAACAGAAATTTAGGGGCGCCGGGGTATATCTGCTTATTGAGAGTTATGAGCGAGCTAGAATCACGAATGACTCGATAGATAATATAGACGGTGCAATTCAAAGCAAGGGTTCGCATACATTTGCTCTGATGAAACAGATTGTGTAGAACCAGAGTAATGGAAATGTGTTCATGATGGGAGCGAACGGTGAACAGTTGTAGCATTTCCTGTGAGAACTGTTCAATGGATTCAGCCAAATCATCAATAATCAACCACGAGTTCGATTCAATACTATTGAAAACATCAAGTCCTCGTATGAATTGTATTGGTATGGTTGTGTGCAATAGCTTTTATTTTATCATAGGACTCCTGCCAAATACTATAGCAATAGTAGATTTTTTTTCGGTTTTTCCAAAAACATTTTATCGCAATTTTGAATTATTCTAGTTAAAAGTGTTGTTTTCCCCGACATTGAGGGACCACACAGAAACGATCTGAATGGTGTTTTAAATTGATACATGCTGCTGTTGGGGACAACAGTCGGACTACAACTAACTGTAAATCATATGTGCTCAATGAATAAGTAGTAATTTTCCCCATAGATCTATCTATTCAAGAACAACAAAAAAACAATATTTCATGGTAGCATTTATTTCGGCACTGCATGAAAACAAAATATTTGCAGTCAACATGAACTGCACAACGATAAAAATAACACTTGTTCAACAAGAACAATTGACAAAATTTCATGGTGGTCAAAATGAAAACTCTATTTGTTCAACATGAACACAGGGCAATGATAACACTTTATAAATAAGCACTTATTGTCTTTAAACACTTTTCTGTACATCACTTTATGTACAATAAAAAACACTTTTTGTCTTTAAAGACTTTTGTCCATCTACAGCACTTTTTTTTTTTACAACACTTTTCTGTACAACACCTTTGTACAACACTTTTCTGTACAACAATTTTTGTCTTTTAAGCACTTTTGTCCATCTACAGCACTTTCTATACAACAGAAAATACACTTGGAACTAGTAGCACAGTTGAACGTTATGAATTTAAAAATGGGACCCCCCCCCACCCCCCGGGGACCACGGGGCCGAAGGCCGGCCGGCCGCGGGCGGGACCCCCCCCCTGGGCGGCCGCGGGAAGGGACCCCCCCCCACCCTGGGCGGCCGCGGGAAGGGACCTCCCCCTCCCCCGGGAACCGCGATGGAAAAACAATAGTTGCCGTCACTGCTATGGGTTAGTTGAGGTTGGGCTAGTGGTGGTGGTTAGTGGTGGTGGTTAGTGCTTGGGTTAGATTAGCTGGTTAGGTTAATTTATGAAAGGTTGAGTGATGGTTAGTCAGATTAGGTTAATTTATCCAGACCAAGTTGATTGCGATAGTCAATGCATTCAACTCGGTCTGAAATACGGTAGTGGCCGTGGGGTAGGACAGTCACACCGTTCTCGAGCACACAGACCTTGTCGGATATACATGACATTGCATTTTTTTCCACTCTCACAGTATAATTTCTATACTGTAGAGGAGCGAATTGCAAGCACTTGTGCTCTTGGCACTAGGCTACTTTCTACACAGTCTCTGTACACGCTCATGTTGAAATTGCTCTTTACAAAATGTGTAGGCACCCCTTTACACGCCTTCTTTTCTTCCCCACTATGAGTTTCCACGCAATAAACTTTGGGACCCGGGAACACCCCCCTGGATATCAAATCACTCCCCGTCTCTGATTTTAATTTTAATAGTTGTTGGGGGCTTGTCGTTTCCACCAACTCGGGGTAGAGGGATGGATTCCAGTTGGTGAAATCCATCCGCGAGCTGATGTGCACCCCATTTTGCAAATCACCCAATAAATCCAATTCAGTCCCATTTACCTTTAACAGCAGAGAATCTGTATCACCATAGTAAACTTGAACCTCCCCCTCCCGTGGCCATTGCACCTTGCACACATTGTAAAAGAACGACAACATGAGCTTTTTTGAAATTTCTAGTACTGAACTGCCACCTGCAATATTCTTGTTCAGTACTACATTTTGCTTTCGCCTGTGTAGAAGAACCATGCCAGTCTCTATGCTCGTGAACGATGTAAAATTGGGGTCGGCAATAATTCGTGCACACTCTAGAGGGTCAGTCACGACGTCGCAGCGAGATCTATTACGAACGCTTTCACACATTTTGCCAAACGCTGAATTTAGAATGAGCTTATACATTTCCTTCTCCACCTTTGAATTTGCCTTAGAGCGTTTTATCGACAAAGTGTCGATAAACGTTTTCAAATAGGGTCGCTGATTGAAAAACTGCAGGACCCTGTGTATTTTGGTGATCTTGAAGCCGTTGCTCACCATCCAGTGCAAAAGCACATGGTGAACAACGATATTCTCTTTAGGTTCCAAATCAGCAATCAGTTTCTGTTTAGAGGGAGTCCAGTGCATCCCCATATCCTCAACCAATGAACGATTGTAGGGGCTCAGAGAGTCCCCTGCTCACGGGCCGATTGATACAGGGAAAGACAAAATCTTTGACTGAGTCGTGAAGCGCCAGCGGAATGTGACCATCAACTTCAAAAAACCATCCTTGTGGCCCATTGTCCTCGACGATGGGTAATGTCGGGGAACTCACAAGGATTCTCAAGCCATTGATAGTTCCCACACGGCAAAGAGTAGTGGGACATTGCCGAGGGGTACAATGAGTTCATGTCCAAGAACACTGCATTTGACTTTGCACCGTGCTTTGTCCGCTCGGATCGGTTGATAAGACGCGGTCCCCATGAAAAAAATACCCTCCCCTCATTGAACGCTCTACAAAAAGGTGTTGATATACACCGGTGATTAGGCCTATTTCCTCTCCTGCTAATTTTTAAAATTAAATCCATCACTAAATGGGGTGTAGAAAAATAATAGCCAATATCTAACCCGAACTCTGAATAGATGTGGTCTGTGTTCTTACAGACTATATCCAAACAGAGTTAGAACGTCACTGGCCAAGTACAGTCTACAATAATCCCACCCATTTTTACAATCCCCCTTGGACCACACCTTCTTGGCAAAACTCATACTCCTCCGCTGTGCATTCACTGTTGGTCAGTGAATTGTAAAAAGCTTCAATTGGAGGTAGTTTCTCCTCACTTAAGCGTGCGCCAGAACAGTAATAGTCGTATGCGTATATACCTTTGCAGGTCAACAGGTCATACATTTCACTGTCTGGAAAGTGCTGTTTAAGCAAGGGAAAGCTATCAAAATTGTGTCGCTTTTTGCACTTGAATCAATTGACTCAATGCCTTGGGGAAAAAAAACTAAAGGAATCTAAAAACCTGATTTTATTCCAACACGTATGCCCATTATCCACTGCCTGCCATTTCAGTTCGAGAAGCAGCAAACTTCTCAGCCGATTTGGGAATTATGTTGTAGATAAATGAACTATTTACCGATGGACAATCTACTCCCCCTCCCTCCCTGTGCATACGTGCCAGTGCCGGTAAAATAAATTTTAAATCATAATTGGAATTATGAATAAAAACAGGGATAAAAAAAACTGCTGGCTAACATTTAAATTACACGATTGATGCGCAACCCCCCTAAAATACTACCCCCGAGGATATTTCCTGCCACAAATGGTCATGATCTCTGACTTTCCCCCTCCCCCCTCTTTTCTCTCTTTAGACCCCTTATCCACCTCTGCAAACTCCCCCTTACAAACCCAACATATTTTTTGATTTTTAATCGCGAGACGATCCTCTGCAGACAACACCATTGGATAATGCGTATTTCTCAAACGAGAAATAGCACCATTAGCCGTGCCAATCAGTTTAGTCAATGCCTTGACCATGCACTCCCGCTAATCCAATGTTTCAACTATTTCTAACAACTTCATGGTGTTAGAACTGTCTCTTTGCGCGTGGGCGTAGGACACTGCAATAGCCTGATGTTCTTTGACTCGGTTTTGAAATTGGGGGTCATTCACCTCCACCAGCTTAGCTTCACAGTCTAAAGATATTTTGTTACACTGGAGAAGGGTGTTTTGGAAATTTTGAATCGTAGAATGGCCCTATCCCCTGAAACCGTTTCCACTGTCTGATAGCCATGTCGGCCACAATGCCTCATGTGATTTTGTAACTTTAGTTCAGTCCAAAATCTGGAGAGGCATGTTGGACAGTAGAAACGGGCACTCTGTTTCTTACCCTCCCCCAGAACTCTACTAATGTCAGTGATAGAGTTAAAATGACCGATTGCGTTCGGTTGACTAGGTGGCGTGTAAAGCAACCAAACCCAGTGTTTAACCAAATCAACTGACGGGCCCCGCTACGGGGAAAACCACCCCCCCCCCTTCTTTTTAGAACGAGCCCCATCTTCAAATTCAGTTTCATACTGAACCACAGTAACGCCAATATTTAAATGAGCATTAGCCCTTTCAAACATGTCAATAGATCTTAGCGTTACTGGGTATTTTCCTTCTAAGCAAGAAAAATCTACAACTGGGAAATCGGACCCTTCCTTCCCATGTACAGCCCAATTGTCCAAATTCTTCTTGGAAGCGTCATCTGCTAGAGGCTGAAAGGCTGATATGAGGAAAGCATATCTGAAACACTTTTGATCTGTTTCAAAACAGATCTTCTGGACACCACGACAACCTACTAGATCTGGATTATATTTTAAAACTGTATCCCTTTCATAGCCCCACCTGCCCCCCTTCTGAAAATAAAATCTTTCTTAAATTTACAAATATTTACACTTAAATTTTCAACAAATAAAACTACTGAGCCACTCCCATTTTCATTAAAGTTCTCGAGATACGTTATAATTTGTTCGACCCAATCCATGAAAACACCCCCAAAATTTTCCAAATTTGAATAAACCAAACGCATCTCGGAATGTACATAATGATAATAAACTTCACTTTTTCCCTCATTTAAATAGAACACTTTTAAAACAATGGAAGCCTTAATTGAATCCCTCCCCCACAATTGAATTTGTTCTCCAGAAGTGCACGAATTTTATCTACATATGCATGCACAATTTCTACAGGGTCATAAACAAATTTTCCCCCCATAAGTGTATTAAAAGGATCCCCAAACGTTGCAGTGAAAACAACTATATTATTTAAAATTCTGTTGGACAACTGAAAGTCTGGGAATGGTGTACCCCCCTCCCCCTCTTGTATATCATCAAAACTCCCTCCACATTGTTCAACAATATTTGGGGTATTCTTGTGCTCCACTTCAGCTGTTTGAAGTGGAAGTAGGAAATCAGTGGGGGATAGAGGAGGATTCCCTGTTAAATCCCGGGTAAAATCGTCTAAATTAGCATGGCATTTGGACTTAGCAATGGCAAGTCCCCCTCTGAACTATGAACATTACCTTGCTCAACTGTGCCAGGTTCTACATTAAAATAATTAGTTAAAAAATCATCGATATTAAAAGGTACTTCAATGCTATCGTCCCATGTTAAATTGTTGGGGAACTCCAAAGATGCATCTTCTTCTCCTTCTCCAACTGACGAGCAGGGGGGAGATGGCGAGTATGGAACCAGGACAATCTATAAATGAAAAAATAGCTTATTTTCAAAGTGTTCAAATCACCCCTACTGTTTTTAAAATTTGGATTATTATTGCTTAATAACATTTGGTTAATTCAACTGAAAGAAAATCCAACTTAATATAAGATAAATACAATCTAAAATGCCACTTTACATGGAAAGCTGCAATTTGATTTTGTTCAAAAAAAAATAGTTTATTTCCAAAGTGTTAAAATTTTTTTTTTTTTTTTTTCGGCGCTTTTCGGAGCCAAAGCGCATCCCTGTGGAGCTTCTCGGGGCCCGCATCGCTTCCCGCGATGCTTCTCGAGCCCGTGGCGCTTCCCTGACCCGTGGCACTTCCCCCGGCGCTTCCCTAACCTTGCCCCACAGCGCTTCCCGGACCCACCGGCTCCGCGGCTCCCAGCCGTTTACACCATGTCCGCCAAAACCGTATTGTTAGACGGCATAAGTCCAAGTTTCTCTCTAATTCCGTTCTACATGTTTGGTGAACTCCTCATTAGCTCACAATTATTGTAGGCCACCGCGCTAGTGTTCCGATTTCCAAGCCTGAACTTCAGACGAGGAAACAGTACAATTAAATGCTGTAAACCGTTAACTCAGTATATTGTCAACAATGTTTCCCCATCACTAAAATATTAGCAAGGGTTTGTAAGATTGAAGGCTATTCTAAAATATCCTTGCGCAAATTACGGGATCCATATGTGACAAATAGATAAATGTGAATAATCTCTCAGTTCCTTCTCTTGAAACTTTGTGATATTCAATTGTGAAAAATAGGGGATTTTGAGTTTCAAATGGTGAGCATTAATTGACTAGAAATTACCCATGAAAAATTTTCGCTTATGAGATAGCGGCGAAGAGATAGGGGTGAATGCATAGAAAATAGCAAAGATTAGAAAAAATAGCATTTTGAGTTTCAAAGGCGGTGATTATTAATAGAAATTACCTAAAAATATTCGCTTATGAGATAGCGGCGAAGAGATAGCAAAGATTAGAAAAAAGAGTAGTTTCTTTGCAAAAAATTATATTTAGATATCTCCGAGGGAGAGAAATTTAAAACAATGGTTGGGGGGTGAGGGGTTAATATCCCGCTGAGATATGTTTATATTGGGATTGAAAAAGAAAAAAACAATGGAAGAAATAGATAGGTAGGAAAAAATACTTACATTTGCATATCCCGGCTGCACTTGGGCACCCGAAGGACCAGGTAGTGCATGCTGGAGGGCCACTTCCTGACCTTGCATAAGTGGGGCAGCTCTTGCAGGCCCAGGCAACGTATGATGGAAGGTGGACGGGCCGGCGGCGTTACATTCTTGTACAGATGATTGCACTTGTTTTGGGGTCGAGCCAGCGTACTTAATAATGGATGGTCTTGTCTTGTCCACTCTCGCTTTCTTAGCGGGTGTTGGCAACAGGCATTATTCATAATTGGCCTTAAAAAGAAGAGAAAAAATTAGTATGAAAATAATTTGCCCCTTTTTTACAGAAAGAAAGTTAGTACCCTCATCCATATAATTTTGTTTAGACAAAGCATTATACACTAAGAAAGCATAACGTAAAAAATTTCGTGAAATATACTAATGCATCCTTTTTTGAATCTGAGAATTACGGCTCGCTGAGCCGCTCAAAAGCCGGCCTATATAAGTCAGCCTAATTTCTTATTTTTAGGTGTTTCTGTTCTTTTCTGGTTTTAATCTGCATTGAACATGCCTTGTTTGATGCATTTAAAGTATTACTGGTATTTTTTATCTTTCCATATCCTTTTACGATAGCTGGTATTTACCCCCACCCACTGAAAAAACACCTCGAGGAAAATAACCCCCACGGAAAATATCCCTGAGAAAGGACATGGAAAAATATCCCCTCCCCCCACCGAAAGATATCGTATCCTTTTGAATCTGAGAATTACGGCTCACTGAGCCGTTCAAAAGCCAGCCTATATAAGTCAGCCTAATTTCTTATTTTTAGGTGTTTCTGTTCTTTTCTGGTTTTAATCTGCATTGAACATGCCTTGTTGATGCATTTAAAGTATTACCGGTATTTTTTATCTTTCCATATCCTTTTACGATAACTGGTATTTACCTTACCCACAGAAAAAAACAGCCCGAGGAAAATAATCCCTGAGAAAAGACATGGAAAAATAACCCCTCCCCCCACCGAAAGATATCGCATCCTTTTGAATCTGAGAATTACGGCTCACTGAGCCGTTCAAAAGTTGGTCTAGTTTGTTTGAAGAAAATCCCCCCCTAATACTAAACGTTGAAAATGTGAATATTAGTCAAACATCGAAGCATTGATCTAAGCTATGGTTCTATTTCAGCTATCCAATAAAAAATAAAAACATGTTTTTAGTCGCATCCTTTTGAATCTTTGAAACCATTGGAAACTAAACTGCTAATGAGCAGGAAATGCTTTAAAAAGGTGACAGCTAATTATAGACCTCATATTGGAGCATTATGTCAAAATCAAAATCATTATTGTCAATAGGGATCATTCTACTCATAGGGTGGCAAGAATGAAAATTTAAATACCTATCATTGTGCTTTGGTTTTCTGTAAATCGAGAAAAGTAAATGGAGATCCCTTTTAATTAATAAAATATCCAGAAAAGGTAATTTATTATTATACTCAAACTCAACTGTAAATTTAATATTATTATCAAAACTATTTAAATGCTTGCAAAATAGGTCTAAGGAGTCCAATCCATGTTTCCAAACGCACACCACATCATCCACATGAACCTACCCCAGAAGCAAGGAGAGATTCTAAAACTGGGTATAGCGGAGGTTTCAATGGCATCTATGAATAGATTTGCCAATAAAGGAGAAAGAGATGCCCCCATAGGTAATCCAAAAATTTGTCTATAAAACTCCCCTCTAAAGCGAAAATAAAAAGAGAATTCATTTACTAGAATAATTAGTCTCATAATGACTTCAATATCCAAAGTGGCTAAAGTCACTTCTTGTATTAAATCAAAGTGTTTTTCTAATTTACTTTTTAAAATGTCCTCGCACCTTTTTTAAATCACAATTTGAATACATGGACATCGAAACTGCAAAGAATTGAACTATCCTCCAACGTGAAATTTCGCAATTTATTAGTAAGATCAGTCGAATTTTTTAAATATGATTTTTGTGTTCCCGAAAGTGGACGCAATACTACCGACAACCATTTTCCTAATTTCGAAAACTTGTGACGGAAAAAGTTGACGCAATGGGGCGGAGGGGGCTCCAGTCTTATGAATCATAGGTAGACCATAGATCTGGGGTGCCGAACACCCCTAGGATAATATTTGTTATAAAAACTGTGGGGTAATGTGAAAATTATTTTTCATTGACTCCAATTCCTTTCTTGTTGATTTTACATATTTATCTGTAGGATCAAAATCAAGTTTTTTGTATATAATAGCGTCAGAAATAATGGATTTCATTTGATTATTATAATCTTCAGTGTTCATAATTACGATCGTGTTTTCCCTTATCGGCTCTGGTGATAGTAAGGAATTTATCCTTTTTCAAATCTGAAAGTATTTTAATATAATTTTTTGTGTGAAATGTCTTTACCAATTAAGCTCATATTAAAGGTGTTTAGTTTTCTTACGATCTCGGCTCTAAGTTCTTGAGGAGTATCAACTTTATCTATAGAAGCCATAATTCCTGACTCCACCTTTGAAATTATTTTTGAATAGGAGATTGGTGTTGGAAAACAGAACTTAGAACCCTTCGACAAAACGGCTTCCTGTTGAATATTAAGACGTTTAGAAGACAAATTCTTAATTGCTGGACCCAGACAATGACGAGGATAAAAAAACATCTGAATCTTGGAACCTCTCAAACACAAAGTTTATTAAACTTGTCAACCAAACGATCGTTGGACAAATAAAAAATCATGGCGAAAAGATCTAATTGGCATTTCCTTAATTCGCATAAAAATGTCAGATGGAAGGTTATTTCTTAAAATGGTTTCAACAGAATTTAAGTCCCTAGACAGTTGAAAAACGTCTCTGTTTTTGTTCATAAATTACGTGATTTAAAAGCCATTAGGCTTAATTTGTTTTTTAATTTTGTTTCATTTTCAGTTCCATAATGGGTACATATTTTAAAAGATTTCGGAATCACTGATTCCTTCTTGCAATTTTTTAAGAAAATTTGTTGATTTAACAGATTTGCATGTTTTTTAACTAAAGACAAATAATAATTGACAGAAGCGGCTAATTGTTGCCCTACAATTGACGAATGAAAGATCTTAAGCCGAACTGGCCAGCCATGACAAAAAATACAACAAAGAGAAAAATCTCAACAAAAAAAAAACAAACGAGACTGTGGCCAGTGGAGAGAAAAGAAAAAACAAATGTAAAACAGCGCGGATATTTCGCCTGTATCCAAACAAGGAGTCTTCAGCACGAAAGAAACACAAGAAGAACAGGATAAAAAAAACAAAAATAAAACTAAAAACCAATAAAACCACCACCAAAAAAAAAAACAAAAATGTACAATTGGCGCAAACTGATCCACGTAGGGAAAAGATGCTATTATAGAGTTACTTCAGTGAGGACACCAGAGTAACTGAGGAAAAAGAAAAAAAAACTGCAAATTACTTTAATTATTCTGTTGCGAAATAACCCTTTTGTTAGCTATTACTGAAGCAAATCGTTTTGGTCTGGCAGGTAAAATAGTCCCCTGGTGATTATTTAAAATCTTAACTCCCTTATTGACTGTTGATTCACTCTTTAGAAGGTTATCATAAATTGGGTCAATATTTAAACTACCTGTGTCCCTATTTATCGAAAGGTTAGCAAACATACGTCTTTTAATTTCTATGGCTTCCCTCGCCCATTGAGTGTAACCCTTATCATTTGAAATAGCTAAAGCTTCATCAAATTTTACAAAATGATCTGGTTGAAACCAAATATGCTCTGCTAAAGCTGAAACAAAAGTTTCTGGTGGCTTGCTTAATTGTATGGTTTTTTTCTATTGAATTTCGGTGTTCAATAAACCTTTCAACAAATTGTTGGTGAGTCCTACCAATATAGAACTTCCCACAAGAACACGGAATTTTATACACTCCACTTACTAAACTTCCCCGAGTTAAATCCTTACCAGAACTAAAAAAAACTACCCATTGGCCTCAACGATTGGAAACATGTATCAATACCAAATTTACGTAAAACCCGTGAAAGTTTCTCACCCAAACCAGGTACATATGGTAATGAAATGAAACTTTTTGATACCTCTAAATCTAAAGACTGAGAAACCCAATAACCCTACCATCATGTTTAACCCGTCTATTTTCAATTATTTTGTCAATGAACTTAATTGGATAACTATTACAAAACAAAATATCCTCTCAAGTATAACAATTCCGAATCCAGAAAATCCTGGGAACAAATTCTAAAGGCTCTATCCACTAGTGAAATTACAACCCCCTTTTCACCGACATAGGGTGGCAAGAATGAAGATTTAAATACCTATTATTGTGCGTTGGTTTTCTGTAAATCGAGAAAAGTAAATGGAGATCCCTTTTAATTAATAAATAAACTTAGAGCCGAGATCGTAAGAAAACTAAACACCTTTAATATGAGCTTAATTGGTAAAGACATTTCACAAAAAAATGATATTAAAATACTTTCAGATTTGAAAAAGGATAAATTCCTTACTATCACCAGAGCCGATAAGGGAAACACGATCGTAATTATGAACACTGAAGATTATAATAATCAAATGAAATCCATTATTTCTGACACTATTACACACAAAAAAATTTGATTTTGATCCTTCAGATAAATATGTAAAATCAACAAGAAAGGAATTGGAGTCAATGAAAAATAATTTTCACATTACCCCACAGTTTTATAACAAATATTATCCTAGGGGTTGTTCGGCGGTTCAAAAAAACAAAAAAAAAAAAGAAAAAAAAAAACAAAAAAAAAAAACAGAAAAAAAAAAAAAAGAAAAAAAAAAAAAAAAAAAAAAAAAAAAAAAGAAAAAAAAAAAAAAAAAAAAAACACCCAAGATCTATGGTCTGCCTAAGATTCATAAGACTGGAGCCCCTTTCCACCCCATTGCGTCAACTTTTCCGTCACCTGTTTCGAAATTAGGAAAATGGTTGTCGGTAGCATTGCGTCCACTTTTTTGAACACAAAAATCATATTTAAAAAATTCGACTGATCTTACTAATAAATTGCGAAATTTCACGTTGGAGGATAGTTCAATTTTTTGCAGTTTCGATGTTGTGTCCATGTATTCAAATTGTGATTTAAAAGGTGCGAGGACATTTTAAAAGTAAACTAGAAAAACACTTTGATTTAATACAAGATGTGACTTTAGCCAGTTTGGATATTGATGTCATTATGAGACTAATTATTCTAGTAAATGAATTCTCTTTTATTTTGGTTTTAGAGGGGAGTTTTATAGACAAATGTTTGGGTTATCTATGGGGGCTTCTCTTTCTCCTTTATTGGCAAATCTATTCATAGATGCCATTGAAAACTCCGGTATACACAGTTTTAGAATCTCCCCTTGCTTCTGGGGTAGGTTCATGGATGATCTGGTGTGCGTTGGAACATAGATTGGACTCCTTAGACCTATTTTGCAAGCATTTAAATAGTTTTGATAATAATATTAAATTTACAGTTGAGTTTGAGGATAATAATAAATTGCCTTTTCTGGATATTTATTAATTAAAAGGGATCTCCATTTACTTTTCTCGATTTACAGAAAACCAACGCACTATGATAGGTATTTAAATTTTCATTCTTACCACCCTATGTCGGTGAAAAGGGGGTTTTAATTTCACTAGTGGATAGAGCCTTTAGAATTGTGTCCCAGGAATTTCTGGATCCGGAATTGTTATACTTGAGGGATATTTTGTTTTGTAATAGTTATCCCATTAAGTTCATTGACAAAAAAATTGAAAATAGACGGGTTAAACATGATGGTAGGGTTATTGGGGTTTCTCAGTCTTTAGATTTAGAGGTATCAATAAGTTGCATTTCATTACCATATGTACCTGGTTTGGGTGAGAAACTTTCACGGGTTTTACGTAAATTTGGTATTGATACATGTTTCCAATCGTTGAGGCCAATCGGTAGTTTTTTTTAGTTCTGGCAAGGATTTAACTTGGGGAAGTTTAGTAAGTGGGGTGTATAAAATTCCGCGTTCTTGTGGGAAGTTCTATATTGGTAGGACTCACCAAGAATTTCGTTGAAAGGTTTATTGAACACCGAAATTCAATAGAAAAACCCTACAATTAAGCAAGCCACCAGAAACTTTTGTTTCAGCTTTAGCAGAGCATATTTGGTTTCAACCAGATCATTTTGTAAAATTTGATGAAGCTTTAGCTATTTCAAATGATAAGGGTTACACTCAATGGGCGAGGGAAGCCATAGAAATTAAAAAACATATGTTTGCTAACCTTTCGATAAATAGGGACACAGGTAGTTTAAATATTGACCCAATTTATGATAACCTTCTAAAGAGTGAATCCACAGTCAATAAGGGAGTCAAGATTTTAAATAATCACCAGGGGACTATTTTACCTGCTAGACCAAAACGATTTGCTTCAGTAATAGCTAACAAAAGGATTATTTCGTAACAGAATAATTAAAGTAATTTACAGTTTTTTTTTTATTTTTCCTCAGTTACTCTGGTGTCCTCACTGAAGTAACTCTATAATAGCATCTTTTCCCTACGTGGATCAGTTTGCGCCCCATTGTACATTTTGTTGTTTTTTTTGGTGGTGGTTTTATTGGTTTTTAGTTTTACCTTGTTTTTTTTTTATCCTGTTCTTCTTGTGTTTCTTTCTTGCTGAAGACGCCTTGCTTGGATACAGGCGAAATATTCGCGTTGTTTTACATTTGTTTTTCTTTTCTCTCCACTGGCCACAGTCTCGTTTGTTTTGTTTTTTTTTGTTGAGATTTTTCTCTTTGTTGTATTTTTAATATTAAAGTTAACGATAATGATAAAAATTTCCTTTTTTATGTCAAATTTCATAAGAATCCCCCCTGAACCACGGTTTATTGCTGGTGCAGCCAGACGCCCAACCAGAATTGTGGTGACTAACCTGTCGTGTATTTTAGGGGAAATTAGAAATAAATTGAAGGCATATTGTTTGGGAATTAAAAAAAAAATTAATTTGCTTCCTTATTGGATTGTCAGTAATTCATAATAAAACAGATGATTTTTAATTTTTAAATAGTTAATTTACCATTCCTTAAAAGTAATTTCCATTCAAATATTAAATATTCAGCTTATTATTCACAAATATTTAGATATGCGAGAATTTGTATTAATTATATTGATTTTAAAAGTAGAAGTCAAATACTTACCCATCAAATAATCGTAAGAAGTTTTTTTCGCCAATAAACTTGCTTGGTAATTTAAAAAACATAGTTTTTAGTATAATGAACTCTAGAAAATTATAATAAAAGTTATCCAGAAATTTTGATAAGATTTGATATAAGTTGTTGGAGGTATTTTTTATCTTCCTTATATTTTTTGAATTTAGAATATGTTTTGACACAAGCAGGATTTTAGTTAAAGGGGGTAGGTTGAAAATAAGTTCTTAGAAGGTTTTGCACGAAAGTAAGTGGGTATTTTTTGACAGTTGGTTTTTATGCAAATATGGCAGGTAAATTGGCCGATGTGATGTTCTTTCAGATTGGGGTAGATATTATTTTGAATGAGTTCTGGGTGACTGTTTGTGACAGAAGCTTTGCTAAACATTTAATGGGTATTGTTATAATTTTTGAATATTCTATTTTTCGTAGATATTCCACAGGTGACACTACATAAGAAGATGCCATATGGTTCTGTGGCAGGCGCGCTCATTTGCCAGGGTCAGGAAATTTAAGCACCGAAACCCCTATAGGTAATTGAGTTTTCCTCTGAGGAGCCCTGATGTGAGGTGATTACTCGGGAAATATTTATTTTTGTGGACTTCAGGTGCTTCTGCTTGGCTCTGGACAACAACTTACATTTATTAATGTTGAATTTGCTCTATTTTGGACATGATTTTTGGGTATTGGATTGGATTTACTGTTTTGCCCTAGGTGATTGGATGGATGAGTAAGGTCTGGACCTAGTTCAAGTGCTCGTTTATCTCAGTTACTAAATTAGGAAGAAACTTTTATTGTTATTTGTTTTTTTTTTTTTTGGTTTTTTAGCCAAATAATTACCTGTAACTACTATAGTTCCTCAAGAGCGCCTTAGGAAATCGCCATTATCGGGTTTTTTAAAGATCTCACTGGTCTTCCAGGACATCATTAGCTCAGTGACCCTCAAGAGTACCTTAGGGCTATAGCATTTTGCAACTAACACTCAAACCTAGAGAAATTGGCTATGCTTGAGTTCATAGACTCTCAAGGGTGCTTTATGAAATGGCCTTGATAGAGTTCATTGATTATCAAGAGTGCCTTAGGGAATGGCCTTGATAGAGTTCATTGATCCTCAAGAGTGCCTTAGGGAATGGCCTTGATAAATTATATTCATCCTCAAGACTTTCTTAAGGGATGGCCTTAACGAGAGAGGTGAAACTTACTCTGTTTGAAAAGGTATAGACAAGTACCGAAATCTCTACGACAGTCCGAGGGATACTCACTCTCTTTGAAAGGTGTATACGAGTACCCAATCCATACGAAACTGCGAGGGATGCTCACTTTATTTGAAAAGATGTAGGGCAAGTACTCAAATGCATACGACACTAAGAGGGAATACTCACTCTGTTTGAAAAGGTGTAAACAAGTACCCAAATCCATACGACACAGCGAGGGGATACGCGCTCTCTTTTAAAAAGTGTAGGCAAAGTACTCAAGTCCATACGACCATATCTACTAAAATGGTTGTCTCAAGTTTTGATCGAATGATTTTGAGAAAAAAGTGGCGGAGAGGGGGCGTATTTGCCTTCCAATCATTTAGTCACTTAAAAAGGGAACTAGAAGTTTCAATTTCCATTGGAATAAGCCCTCTCCCAATATTATAGGACACACTGGGTCAATAAAATTCCTCCTGGGAAATTAAACAAATAAAAACACACATTCTTTTTGTGGCAAAAAAATTGAAAAATGTACATTTTTCTATATAGGAGGTTGAAACTTCCTTAACAAGCTTCTCTGATATGCTGAATCTGATGGTATGGCTTTCATTGAGATTCTTCGACTTTTAAGGGGTGTTTTACCCCTTTTTAGAAAATAAAGTAGATGTTCTCAGGCTCGTAGCCCTTGTGGGTAATACTAAACACCTAATAAAAACTTATGTTTTGTGAATCAGCATAATAAACCTATTTTTATATATCTATTGGCATCAAAAATGCCCTTTTCTAAGGTTTTAGTTACCACGAACGTCTTGAAGCTTTATGAGCAGTTTCAAAATCAGTACATTTATAGATTATGATCAGCAAATAAATAGAAGATTTTGTTGTATAATTTATTTATTAAATTAGTTTTTTAGAGTTCCAGTTTCTATTGAGAAGGGTCATTTTTCAGGTTTCAGTTTATTACCACTTGCAACTTGATCCAAGACTCTCTTAAATGTGAGGGAGACTACTCCATTACCCCGTTATTGACCCCATCCCTCCATCAACCCCTTGTAATAAATTTACGTTTAATATTCCTATAACAATGCCGTAAGAAAAAAAGCAACTCAAAATCAAGTTTTAAATTTCAAATTCTCAACTTATCAAAATTCAAATTTCATTGAAAATAAAACTCCTGGTAGTACTTGCCTCCCCCACTCCTGAGAAGTTGCGTGGGCACACCTCAAGATGCCCCCCATCTATAGACCTTTTGTTTCAATAAGCATAATGAATGTAGTCTTTTCATGTTACACATAATATTTTTCTGCAATAGAAGGGGAGCAATCCCCCACAGGTGCATGTTACAGGCTCAGCCCAGGAATAATAACGGGAAAGAAGGGACATTAGACATTAATTTATACCCAGGCCCCCTTCTTAATTTATTCACCAAGATTTAGAAATTTTCGGAAAAAAAAGCGCATTTTTCAGGCTTCAAGCACACTACCTCCCCCCTCCCACCTCCTCTATCTCCGCAAAAATTTACTGGCCCTCCTAATGTCTGATCGCTGTACATATTTGAAACATGTCTAGATTGAATCAACTTAGTTAAATGACGTTTGTCAAATTAGTTCTTCATAAATGCATACTGTACAAAAACTCTTGCGGGGGTAGGGGGATAAGGAGTTCTTGGGGGGAACAATTGAATCAACTTAGTGAAATAAAACTCTAATATAAATGTCTTTGTTTGACCCGTCTATCTTAGGCAGTGCGATCGCGCTGCCTAAGTAAAGAACGATGTGGGCACAATTTATTATTATTATTTGTTTCCTCCATTCCCGGGCAGTTCGTATCGAAGGTGTTGGCGTAGAAACTTCAAAAGGGACTCATTCGATTGGAATTAGAGTGGCTAGTGCCCTTTTTAATAGTCGAAAGTGATTGGAGGGTAACTAGCCCCCCCCCCCGCCCATCATTCCCACAAACACATCCCTCAAAATTTTTGAGATAGCCATTTTGTTCAGCATAGTTGATTTCCTGATAGAAAATATGTTTTTGAGGAGGACACTCCCCCACAACCCTCGAGGCAAGGGTTTTAAAGCTATGCCCTGAGGGCATATAAGAACGATGTTGGCACAATGTATCATTTATTATTTTTTTCCTTTAGAGCAGGGCACTTCATATAGAAGAGGTCGTCTTAGAAACTTTAAAAAGGGGCTCATTCGATTGGAATCGAGGGTTTTAGTGCCCTCGATTGGAAATCGAGCGTTCTAGAAGGTGATTGGAGGGCAACTAGCCCCCCCCCATGCCCTTCATTCTCCCATAATGCATCCAATCAAAATTTTGAGATAGCCATTTTGTTCAGCGTAGCTGATTTCGAGATAGAAATAAGAGGACACTCCCCCACAACCCTCAGATCAAGGTTTTAAGTTATGCCCTGGGGGCATATAAGGTTTTTATAGAAGGTGTTGTCCTAGAAACTTCAAACAGGCTCATTCGATTGGAAATTCAAAGGGCTAGTGCCCTTTTTTATAGTCGAAAGTGATTGATGGCAACTAGCCCCCCCCACACCCATTATTCCCCCAACACATCCAATCAAAATTTTGACATAGCCATTTTGTTCAGCGTAATTGATTTCCACATAGAAAATATGTTTTTGAGGAGGACACTCCCCCAAAACCCTCAGGGCAAGGGTTTTAAGTTATGCCCTGGGGGCATAAGGTTTTTATAGAAAACGTTGTCGTAGAACTTCAAAAAATGCTCACTCGATTGGAAATTCAAATGGCTAGTGCTCTTTTTAATAGTTGAAAGTGATTGGAGGGCAACTAGCCCCCCCCCCCCCATGGCCATCATTCCCCCAAACACATCCAATCAAAATTTTGAGATGGCCATTTTGTTCAGCGTAGTTGATTTCCAGATAGAAAATATGTTTGAGAGGAGGGCACTCCCCCACTGCCCTCCGGGCGAGGGTTTTTAAGTTATGCCTGGGGGTATATAATGTTTTCATAGAGGTTGCTGTCATAGAAACTTCAAAAAAAGCTAATTTGATTCTGAAATTCAAAGGTCTAGTCCCCTTTTTAATAGTCGAAAGTGATTGGAGGCAACTAGCCCCCCCCCCTCATTATTCCCCCAAACGCATCCAATAAAAATTTTGAGATAGACATTTTGTTCAGCGTAGTTGATTTTCAGATAGAAAATATGTTTTTGAGGAAGACAATCCCCCACAACCCTCGAGGCAAGGGTGATAAGTTATGGCCTGGGGGCATATAAGGTTTTTATTGAAATCTTTGTCGTAGAAACTTGAAAAAGGGCTCATTCGATTTTAAATTCAAAGGGCTAGTACCCATTTTAATAGTCGAAAGTTACTTGAGGGCAACTACCCCCCTCTCACGACCACCTTTTCCCCAAACACATCATCAATCAAATTTTTAGATAGCCATTTTATTCAACGTAGTTGAAAGTTTTGGAAATTTGTTCTTTAGAATGACAACGCCTCCCCCACAGCCCTCAGGGCAAGGGCTGTAAGTTATGCCCTGGGGGCATACAAAATGTTCATTGAAAAGCGTTGTCGTAGAAACTTCAAAAGGCTCATTCAATTGGAAATTGAAAGGGCTATTGCCTTTTTTAATAACTGAAAGTCATTGGATAGCGACTAACTCCCCTCTCATGCCCTCTATTTCCCAAACACATCCAATCAAAATTTTGAGGTATCCATTTTGTTCAACGTAGTTGAAGGTTCTGGAAATTAGGTCTTTTAGGATGATACCCCCCCTCAGAGCCCTCAGTGCAAGGGTTGTAAGTTATACCCTGAGGGCATATAAAGTTTTTATTGAAAGCATTGTCGTAGAAGCTTCAAAAGGGCTCATTCAATTGGAAATTGAAAGCCTAGTGCGTTTTTTTAATAGTTGAAAGTTATTTGATAGCGACTTACGCCCTTCTAAAAGCCCACCATTTTCCCGGAAAACAAATCCAATCAAAATTTTGAGGTAGCTATTTTGTTCAGCGTACTTGTTTTCCCGATAGAAATTATTTTTTTTGAGGAGGACAGTCCCCCACAGCCCTTAGGGCAAGCGTTGTAAGTTATGCCCTGGGGGCATATAAGGGTTTTTTATAGAAGGCGTTGTCGTAGAAACTTCAAAAAGGCTTTTTCGATTAGGAATTCAAAGGGCTTTTGCCCTTTTTAATAGTCGAAAGTGATTAGAGGGCAACTAACCCGCCTCTCACGCCCACCTTTTCCCCAAACACATCTAATCAAAACTTTGAGATAGCCATTTCATTCAACGTCGTTTTAAAGTTCTGAAAATTAGGTTTTTGAGGATCATAACCCCTCCCCCACAGCCCTCAGGGCAAGGGTTGTAAATTATGCCCAGGGGGTATCTGAGGTTTTTATATAACACGTTGTCGTAGAAACTTCTAAAAGGGCTCATTCAATTGGAAAATGAAATGGCTAGTGCCCTTTTTAATAGTCGAAAGTTATTGGAAAGCAACTAACACCCCTTCCACGCCCACCATTTCCCCAAACACATCCAATAAAGATTTTGAGATAGCCAATTTTGTTCTACGCAGCTAAAAGTTCAGGAAATTATACCTTTGAGCAGGGCACTCCCCCACAGTCTTCAGGGAAAGGGTTATAAGTTATGCAATATAAGGTTTTTATTAAAATATTTGTCGTAGAAACTTGAAAAAGGACTCATTCGATTGGGAATTCAAAGGCTAGTGCCCTTTTTAATAGTCGAACGTGATTTGAGGGCAACTAACCCCCCTCTCACGCCCATCTTTCCCCATACACATCCAAACAATATTTTAGAGAGCCATTTTATTCAACATAGTTGAAAATTTTGGAAATTAGGTCTTTAAGGATGACAACCCCTCCCCCCAACAGCCGTCAGGGCAAAGGTTGTAAGTTATGCCCTGGGGGCATAAAAGGTTTTTATTGAAAGCGTAGAAACTTCAAAAGGGCTAATTCAATTGGAAATTGAAAGGGCTAGTGCCTTTTTTAATAGCTGACAGTGATTGGATAGCGACTAACGCCCCTCTCACGCCAACCATTATCCCAACACATCCAATCAAAATTTTTAGATATCCGTTTTGTTCAACGTAGTTGAAAGTTCTTGAAATTAGGTCTTTTAGGATGATAACCCCCTAGTGCCCTCAGTGCAAGGGTTGTAAGTTATGCCTGGGGGCATATAAAGTTTATATAGAAAGTTGTTATAGCAATTTCAAAAAGGGCTCATTGGATTGGAAATTGAAATTGCCCTTTTTAATAGTCGAAAGTGAGTGGAGAGTAAAAATAGAGATTAAAAAAACAACCCTATGCCTTCCCAAGGCCAGAACAAAATTTGCACTTTACAGAAAAGAATTTAGATGTTTTTACTCTTATAACTTTAATAAATCAAATAAATATTAACATTTTGAGTACTAAATATCAGTATATGTATATAAAACTGACAATGCACATTCATTTTTATTTTTTTAGTAAAGTGCAAATTTTGTTCTGGCCTTCGGAAGGCACAGGGGTTTTGCGCCCAACTTATGTTAATTTCTGCTCGTTTTGAGTTTGACTCGGTTACTTATTGTAATTTCTGTTCGTTTTGGGTTTCATTTATTTATTGATGCAGATTTGTGATAGTTTCACGCTTGGTAGATTATTTGATTGTTCAATTTTTTGTTTAATGAAGTTCTTTACTTTTCTTTGAAAAACTTATTTTTGGAAAAAGTTTTTTTAAATAATTTTATATGAAAAAAAGTGTTAGGAATAATTACACTACAGAGCGGCGTTTATACCTTTGAAACTTGGAAGCCTGTTATATATGAAATTTTTTGGTTGTCTTTAATCTATTTGTTATCTTCAGCTTTCGGGCGAAGTTGCTGGTTTTGCTACAATATAACGGAAAATGACGCTTTCCCGTGGTACAATCTCTTTTGTTACTGAAAAATAGACACAAACTTTTAATTTTCATTCAATGTGTCTCCGCCCGATTTTCTACGATTATCTTTTCAATACAATCATACTTGGGGAAAAAATAAATGAACACATACCCGGGGTCATTTTTTGGAAAGGTTACAAAAATTTTATATTTGGTCATGGGGACTGAAACCTCTGCAATATGCTTCTTCGATATACTTAACTAGGTAATTTAATTTTCATAAGGGTTACTAATGCTTTTTGGTTGTTTTGTCCCTTTTTAAAAATCATCAGAAATCAGGCAAATATTCTCAGGCTCCTAACTTTTTCTGGTAACTTTAAATTTAAGAAGTTTTATATATGGGATCACCATAGTTCTTCTGATGCGCGGATGAAATTTTTTGTCGAATTTCGGTTACTATCGGCGCGAGTCACTCCTCATTTACAGTTCATTACGAATAACTTCTTGATAAACTGAATCAAAATCTTGGGCTGGACATAAAGAAGGCATGCATAAGCTTAATATTGATGTGTGTAAAAAAAAAGTTATATCCAGCTATGGGCTCGATTCTGGAAAAATCTTGGATAAACCTAGTCTAGGGGTTAATAATAGTTCAATGTTGCCAGACAGGGTGTAATACGCCATTTAGACGCCCTCGATGTGGTTTTGTGTTGAAATCTTCATGTCAATCATTCAAAAAAAGGAAAGATAATGGGACCAACAATATTTTATATTTTATATGTAATATTTTATATTAAAAATATTACAATGGCAAATTTGACTCACCCTATCAGAAACCATTATTTTCAGCTATGGCCTTGCGATTCTGGAAAATTCTTGGATAAACCTAGTTTTAGGGGTTAATAACAGTTCAATGTTGACAAATAGGGTGTAATACGCCATTTAGACGCCCTCGATGTGGTTTTTGTGTTGAAATCTTCATGTCAATCATTCAAAAAAAGGAAAGATAATGGGACCAACAATATTTTATATTTTATATGTAATATTTTATATTAAAAATATTACAATGACAAATTTGACTCACCCTATCAGAAACCAATTATTTTCAGCTATGGCCTTGCGATTCTGGAAAATTCTTGGATAAACCTAGTTTAGGGGTTAATAACAGTTCAATGTTGACAAATAGGGTGTAATACACCATTTAGACGCCCTCGATGTGGTTTTGTGTTGAAATCTTCATGTCAATCATTCAAAAAAAGGAAAGATAATGGGACCAACAATATTTTATATTTTATATATAATATTTTATATTAAAAAATTACAATGGCAAATTTGACTCACCCTATCAGAAACCAATTATTTTTTCAGCTATGGCCTTGCGATTCTGGAAAATTCTTGGATAAACCTAGTTTAGGGTTAATAAAAGTTCAATGTTGACAAATAGGGTGTAATACGCCATTTAGACGCCCTTGATGTGGTTTTGTGTTGAAATCTTCATGTCAATCATTCAAAAAAAGGAAAGATAATGGGACCAACAATATTTTTATATTTTATATGTAATATTTTATATTAAAAATATTACAATGGCAAATTTGACTCACCCTATCAGAAACCAATTATTTACAGCTATGGCCTTGCGATTCTGGAAAATTCTTGGATAAACCTAGTTTAGGGGTTAATAAAAGTTCAATGTTGACAAATAGGGTGTAATACGCCATTTAGACGCCCTTGATGTGGTTTTGTGTTGAAATCTTCATGTCAATCATTCAAAAAAAGGAAGATAATGGGACCAACAATATTTTATATTTTATATGTAATATTTTATATTAAAAATATTACAATGGCAAATTTGACTCACCCTATCAGAAACCAATTATTTTCAGCTATGGCCTTGCGATTCTGGAAAATTCTTGGATAAACCTAGTTTAGGGGTTAATAACAGTTCAATGTTGACAAATAGGGTGTAATACGCCATTTAGACGCCCCTCGATGTGGTTTTGTGTTGAAATCTTCACGTCAATCATTCAAAAAAAGGAAAGATAATGGGACCAACAATATTTTATATTTTATATGTAATATTTTTATATTAAAAATATTACAATGGCAAATTTGACTCACCCTATTAGAAACCAATTATCTTCAGCTATGGCCTTGCGATTCTGGAAAATTCTTGGATACACCTAGTTTAGGGGTTAATAACAGTTCAATGTTGACAAATAGGGTGTAATACGCCATTTAGACGCCCTCGATGTGGTTTTGTGTTGAAATCTTCATGTCAATCATTCAAAAAAAGGAAAGATAATGGGACCAACAATATTTTATATTTTATATGTAATATTTTATATTAAAAATATTACAATGGCAAATTTGACTCACCCTATCAGAAACCAATTATTTTCAGCTATGGCCTTGCGATTCTGGAAAATTCTTGGATAAACCTAGTTTAGGGTTAATAACAGTTCAATGTTGACAAATAGGGTGTAATACGCCATTTAGACGCCCTCGATGTGGTTTTGTGTTGAAATCTTCATGTCAATCATTCAAAAAAGGAAAGATAATGGGACCAACAATATTTTATATTTTATATGTAATATTTTATATTAAAAATATTACAATGGCAAATTTGACTCACCCTATCAGAAACCAATTATTTTCAGCTATGGCCTTGCGATTCTGGAAAATTCTTGGATAAACCTAGTTTAGGGGTTAATAACAGTTCAATGTTGACAAATAGGGTGTAATACGCCATTTAGACGCCCTCGGTGTGGTTTTGTCTTGAACTCTTCATGTAAATCATTTTAAAAAAAATGAAAAATAATGGGACCGACAGTGTATCTTTCCCCTAAAAAAGACGTTCAGTCGATTCTTGGGTTGAACTGGAGCCTTTAGTGATGCTTGGAATAGAACAAGCGAAGCGTGTGCGCCTGCATTGGCCTCGAGTGGGTTGGTGTAGCGATGAATTGGTAGCGGTATTAACAGTCTGAACTTAATTATTGTGCACAGTTCAAATTGCATTTACCAGAAATTGTGACTTGAGTCATTGACAGAAATATGCGATTTTTAAATCAATGAGAGTCCCTTAATAGCAGTCCTGGAAGTTAAACTTTTTTGGAAAGTTGAGTCACGGATGAGTCTTGATTTTTTGACGTGACTTATCTAACTAGATTTGTGGAAAAATCTCTGCTCTGTCGAGTAAGCAAAGGAATGAAATTAAAAGTGAAATCCTAGCCTAGAAATCGAGTTTGCTACAGAAATGCAATTTCCAGGATTTGAAATTCTTTACCGTTCTGTCTTTCCAGAATAAATCAATATAAACTTTTGTACATCTCACCTCTCGCAAAACTTTAGTATAAGGTGCTCTTAAGAATTACTAAAACACTAAAAGGAATACGAAAACTTCTCGGGACTACCACCACTACAAGAAAGGTTTATTTGTTATTTACATGTGTCCCAAGAGGCTTAAGATTTTCAAAATGGTCAATAAAGCAAGATTGTTCTGAAAGATAGTGGACTCTTAATCAGGAATATTGATTATAGGAGGCGGTTTTCATCAGAAAGAAATAGATGAGCTGCTTGTAAACTGTCTTTTGACTCAAATCTGTTGTTTGTTTTACTGCAGAGGAACACAGGAAAACAAATCAAGTTCTAAAAGGACAAGGATATTTGAATCTCCTTTTCCAACATACACTGCACTTTTAGTGGCTAAAAGAGTGGCTCCCAATCAATTTTGGGCCATGCCCCATTTAGGCATTTTCTAAAATTTTGACGCCCCTTCTCATAATATTGAACTTTTGTTATTCAAATTTTACGTATATTCATCAGAAGGAAGCTTAAAAGGCCATTTACTTTTTTCGTATCTTTTCCGGGGTCGTCCAAGAGGCATATTTCATGATAGTGAAAAATATTGTCAAAATACAACACCTTTTATGCATTGTATAAGATGATTGTCATACTATCATGTATCTTTTTTTTGCCATTTAAATGCCTTTGAATATGACCACATTCACCTGATTATTATTTTCAAAATTAAGACTCTAAGGTATAGTCAGAAGAAGGGTGCATGTCCAGGCCATGACCCACCAAAATATCGCTCAGCCCCACTGGTGGGGCATGCCCCTCACGATGGGAATCAAATAGCCCGACACGACTGCACTGCAGGTTTTTATATGTTGACTTTTATTGTCACCTGTCTTCTAAACGAGGCTGTTGTGCCAGTGAATCAGCAGTTTAATTTACATAATCATCCACTTCTCACATTTTCATGCCATCTTTGGCATACTTGTTTGTTTCTCGCATATTTCTTCAAAGAGAAACGTTAGGTTACGAGAGATCCCATAATTCAACGGATGCGTAAAGCATTCTTCAACAGCTTCGTTGGGGTCTAAAAACTACATTGGCAATATGAAGGAGGTCCAAATTCATATTAAGGGTTTTGTGATGGTTGTGCCACTAAATTGTTTTTATGAAAAAAATTGTCCAGCTACTTAGAAGCCGAAAACATTACGGCTATCAATGGTTCGATCATCAGTTAGGTTCAATAAAGCAAAGCAAAACTTCATATAGTTATATATATTATGCATATATATATATATATATTATATATATATATATATATATATATAAATATATATATATATATATATATATATATATATATATATATATATATATATATATATATATATATATATATATAATATATATATATATATATACGAGGCATGTTTTTTAAGTAAGTACCATTTTAGAATAAAAAAAAGACGTGCAAAAGAAATTGCAATAATTTCATTTTTACATGAAAGCCTGTACCTTAATCTACTTCTCTAATTAATTTATGTGAATATTGAGGCACTTTTCATAACGTGGCACCAGTTTTTCAATACCCTCCTTATTAAATCCTGCCCTCTGATTTGTATCATAACTGTTTTGAGTTCGTTATCGTCTTGAAGACGCTGACCACCCAGGTGTTTCTTCAAGTGCAGGAAAAAACGGTAGTCGCTGGGCGCCAGATCAGGGCTGTATGGTGGATGATCAAGAGTTTCCCATTGAAAAGATTTTGATGAGATCTTTGGTCCAATTATCCACAATTTGCTGCATGACGGGCATTGTCATGCAGCAAAACGATACCCTTACTCAACTTGCCACGTCTTTTGTTCTGGATTGCATGATGCAGATTGTTCAATGTCTCACAATAAGACACTGCATTGATTGTCTCATTACGAGGCAGAAACTCCACTAGCAATACTCCTTTTTTTGTCCCAAATTACTGTGCACATAATTTTCCGGGCAGAAATTGTTTGCTCAAACTTCACTTTTTTGGGTGATGATGAATGTCGCCATTCCATGGATTGTTGTTTTGATTCTGGTGTGACGAAGGCCACCCATTTCACTCGTAATGTTTTGTCCGTAAATATCAGAGATCTCACGATGAATATCGATCAGTTTTACGCCTTTAGCACTAAGAAATCGTATAACAGCCCGTACTTCACAATCGGCGGGATTCACGATTGTCTGAGGCATCTTAAAAACTCAGTATACAACGTACACAATGAAAAATCAGACTGTAATGGCGTCAGTCTGTAGACAAGTAAGGTAGGTAACCAGCGCGCATGTGCAAACCGCCCACCGTAACGCTGCGGCGGCGGAATCACACAACGGTACTTACTTAAAAAACATGCCTGGTATATAAATATACATATGTATATATATATATATATATATATATATATATATATATATATATATATATATATATATATATATATATATATATATATATATATATATATATATATAATATATATATATAATATATATATATATATATATATATATATATATATATATATATATATATATATATATATATATATATATATATATATATATATATATATATATATATATATATATATATATATATATATATATATATATATATATATATATATATATATATATATATATATATATATATATATATATATATATATATATATATATATATATATGTTTGGGGTTCCAACCCTGTTTCTTTTCCTTTCAGATAAATATCAAAAGATATTTGTATAATTTAAAGACAGGTTAAATTCAAAAGTATAATTTCAAAAGACAGGTTAAATTGGAGAGGGGGGAGAGAGAAAGAGGAGGGAAGGATGGGAGGGAGAGTAGGAGAAAGGGGGGGAGGGAGGAGGTAGGGAGGAAGAGGAGGGGGGGGAAGGGGAGGAGAGTGAGAGAGGGGGAGGAGGGGAGGGGGAGGGGTAGGAGAGGATATGGGGGAGGAGGGGGGGGGAAGGAGGGGGGGGGAGGAGAAAAGGGGGGGGGAGGAGGGAAGGAGGGAGAAGGGGAGAGGGGGAGGAGGACGAAGA
This sequence comes from Artemia sinica, assembly GCA_027921565.1. Taxonomy (NCBI): domain Eukaryota; kingdom Metazoa; phylum Arthropoda; class Branchiopoda; order Anostraca; family Artemiidae; genus Artemia; species Artemia sinica. The sequence goes on from JAPEVW010000055.1 coordinate 686,736, forward strand.
GGGTAAGGAGAGAGGAGAAGCGGAGAGGAGGAGAGGAAGGGGGGGGAGAGGAGAAGGGAGAGGAGGGAAGAGGGGAGAGGGGAGGAGGGGGGAAGGTGGGGGGGGGAAAGAAGGTAGGGAGAAAGAGGGGGGAGGGGAGGGAGAGGAGAGAGTAGGAGGGGAGGGGGGGGAGGAGGAGAAGGGGGAAGGAGGTAGGGAGGGGGAGGGGAGAGGGAAGGAGAGGGAGGGGAGGGGGGAGGGGGGGGGGAGGGGGGAAGAGAGGTACGGGGGGAGGGGGGGAAGGAGGGGGGGGGGGGAGGAGAAGAAGGGAGAGAGGGAAGGGGAGTGAAGGGGGGGAGGGGAGAGGAGAGGGGGATAGCCGTTACTAAGCGATAGTGGTTTGGCAATAGGTAAGCTGTGAACCAAGTTTATTTTTTACTTCCTGGTTTGGGAGTCATTGAAAGATAAATCTAAGAGTTAGAATTGGGTTTGAATGGGGATGTAGCTGATTGGCTGGGCCAAGCGGAGGTCCACCCATACAAACAGTGCTGTAAAAATTTTATTATTTTTTAGTCTGCGTTTTGACCCCGATTGGGAAAAGGATATTTCTGTTGTTATATGTGACCCTTTTGGAAGAATACAAGTAAGGTATTTTCTACAAACTGTGTACTATTTTCCGTAACCCAGGAAGGGTAGGAATAGAGCTACGAGGTACCGTCATTATTATATTGACAGGGAGGTTTGTTACCTCCAAGGAGAGAGTTAAGAGATTTACTAGCCGTAACCCAAGGCAGGTATATTTGGCTTTAGAAAGTGGCCATTTGACCACTCGATCGCGTTATCATAAGTTATAGATGATTGTAGGGATTCGTAGCCCTGGGACAGGGTATACTGTAAATAGGGGTAGTACCAAACCCGCTATTTGCAGAACCGTTGGGGTAAGAGCGGGAATCTCACTAACATTTGGGCCGACAAGGGGTTCTCCCCTTCGAGTAAGTGGCATAGCAACCTTTTTGCGCCATTTTTGCATCAATAAGTGGTGACACCCGTACTTACACCCCAATAAGTGGTGCCAGCTGTAGCTAGCACTACGAACATTGGTGGCAGCAAGAACAGGAATTATTAACAGCGTTGATAATAAAAGAATTTCGCGTTTTCAAAGAGACAAGTCATTTACCCTACAAAAGTAGCGTATTGTGGTTACAGAGGCTATATATAAAAAAAATTGCAAAGAGAAATTTTTTATCTGAGCTGTGCCTAGTCGGATAATAATAAGTAACAAAATTTAAGAATTAATAGATCACACGAATAATTAATTTGTAAGACAAGGGAGGCTGCGCCGCCAACGTAGGACCCACGTAGAATCGGCAAATTAAAAGGAAACAATTTTTCACGAAAGGATAAAAAGAGTACATGGATAAAAGAATTTTCATTTAGACTGAAGAGATAACTTAAGTTAATTAAATTTTGAAATTATGTCGGACAGAGATGAGATTAATTCAAGACCGAGAAGGGCAAGTGAAGCCCATAGAAAAAAAGAGAGAGAGATAGAAAGAAAGGGAGAAAGATATGAAACAACGTATATTAAATTTCATGAAGAAAGAGAGGATAGCCAGAGAGGTGGACGAAAGAAAGCACCTAGAATATAGGAAAAAATACAGGATGAGATAGATCAAATTGAAAAAGATATTCAAGCCTATGAAATACTTCATCAGGCCCGTATGGACAAAATTGAAAAAGATAGTCAAGCCAATGAAATACTTCATCAGGCCAGTATGGACAAAATTGAAAAAGATAGACGAGAAAGAGAGAAAGATAGACAAGAAAGAGAGAAAGATAGACAAGAAAGAGAGAAAGAAAGGGTAGATAGAGAACTAAAGGAAAAGGCTGATAGAATAGCCAGAGAACGAAAGGAAGAGGCTGAAAGAAAAGCCAGAGAGCAAAAAGAGGAGGAAGATAGGAAACAAAGAGAGAAAGATAAAAGAGAAGAAGAGGAAGAAAGACAGGCCCGTAGGGAGGCCGATAAAAAATATTACCAGGATGTCGCAAAAACAATTGACAGACTAATGAAAACTCGTTGGGGAAATTCGCAAATGACGTTTTATCACAAGTTACTTATAGGCCGTCAGATAGCCATAATGATTTGTCTAAGAATCAATTGCGAGAAAACGAAAATTACCAAACATTAAACACCTTTATGAGAAAATATACAACTCCGTTAACTACGGGGGGGGGGTGAACCGGCCCCATAAAACAAATTGGGAGGCTGTGATGATAATCAGGTAAAAATTGATTTCGCGGAGCCTTTTTCTAAAAATTGCCATAATAAAGAAAAGAAAGTAACCTATAAAAGATTGAATTGGGCTATAGCACATAATCAAGGAAATATTGACGAGTTTGTGAAATCACAATAAATAGAAGGAAAATTAAACGGAAAACTGACCGAAATGGTAATTGACTCAGGGAGTGAGCAAACTTTTGTGCGAATGGACCTAATTAAAAAGACGGAAATAGACCATAAAAATAATATTACAACATTATGTTATTAAGGAGATAAGCACCAATGCCCGTCTGCTTGGGTAAGAATAGAAATTGCAAAGAAAGATGGTACGGTCCAGAGAAAAACGATTAAAGAAGGTGTAGTACCTATGCTAGCAGTGGATGTTTTAGTAGGAGGAGACTTTGGAGATATCGGAAATCCAAATTTCCAGAAAATGGAAAAATTGAGAACACTTTTAAAGAGTGCGAGACGCCAAAAAAAATTGCCAAAATGAAACACTAATTATACCAGAGAAAAATGAGACGAAATTTATTGTACGCGCTTTTCCTCGCAAAGTTTGGGAAATTTTAGTACAATATGAAAAACCAAATGTCGGAATTCAGTTCCCATTTGATGACGAAATATTTGTTTCTGCGGTAAGAATAAAGAAGACTAAAAGAGGGAAAAAATATATTAAACAGAGACACAATGAAGAAATGCAGTCAAAGAAGGTGGGCACTGGAGTTCAATTCAGATTTCATGATGATTTATTGTTTTGCGAGAATGACCGAATTGAGAAAAGTAGAGATGAAAGAAAAGTGTAAAAAAGAGACAACATTTGGAGATTCGGCCTGCAGTGGCGAAAAATAAAAAAAATGTTGGATGGGCTGTGCCTTGAAAACATAAATAATAGAGAGAAAAATAAAATGTTGGATGGGCTGTGCCTTGAAAACATAGATAATAAGGGGGAAAAAGAGGTCAAAGACACATGGGGAATAAAACAAGATGGTTACAAAGTAGAGATGAATGACCTACAACGGGTTGGGGGAAAGTTGGGAGATATTGAATGTCGAGTCGGATTGGAAAAATTTTGGGAAGGAATCTGATATTGGTCTGATCAATTCAAAACAGGGTTTGTTTAGTCCTTTATGAGGCGACGGGGTAATATTTTTTATCGGCCTACCTACGGGCCTGTCTTTCTTCCTCTTCTTCTCTTTTATCTTTCTCTCTTTGTTTCCTATCTTCCTCCTCTTTTCGCTCTCTGGCTTTTCTTTCAGCCTCTTCCTTTCGTTCTCTGGCTATTCTATCAGCCTTTTCCTTTAGTTCTCTATCTACCCTTTCTTTCTCTCTTTCTTGTCTATCTTTCTCTCTTTCTTGTCTATCTTTCTCTCTTTCTCGTCTATCTTTTTTCAATTTTGACCATACTGGCCTGATGAAGTATTTCATTGGCTTGACTATCTTTTTCAATTTTGTCCATACGGGCCTGATGAAGTATTTCATAGGCTTGAATATCTTTTTCAATTTGATCTATCTCATCCTGTAATTTTTTCCTATATTCTAGGTGCTTTCTTTCGTCCACCTCTCTGGCTATCCTCTCTTTCTTCATGAAATTTAATATACGTTGTTTCATATCTTTCTCCCTTTACTTTTCTATCTCTCTCTCTTTTTTTTCTATGGGCTTCACTCGCCCTTCTCGGTCTTGAATTAATCTCATCTCTGTCCGACATAATTTCAAAATTTAATTAACTTAAGTTATCTCTTCAGTCTAAATGAAAATTCTTTTATCCATGTACTCTTTTTATCCTTTCGTGAAAAATTGTTTCCTTTTAATTTGCCGATTCTACGTGGGTCCTACGTTGGCGGCGCAGCCTCCCTTGTCTTACAAATTAATTATTCGTGTGATCTATTGATTCTTAAATTTTGTTACTTATTATTATCCGACTAGGCACAGCTCAGATAAAAAATTTCTCTTTGCAATTTTTTTATATAGCCTCTGTAACCACAATACGCTACTTTTGTAGGGTAAATGACTTGTCTCTTTGAAAACGCGAAATTCTTTTATTATCAACGCTGTTAATAATTCCTGTTCTTGCTGCCACCAATGTTCGTAGTGCTAGCTACAGCTGGCACCACTTATTGGGGTGTAAGTACGGGTGTCACCACTTATTGATGCAAAAATGGCGCAAAAAGGTTGCTATGCCACTTACTCGAAGGGGAGAACCCCTTGTCGGCCCAAATGTTAGTGAGATTCCCGCTCTTACCCCAACGGTTCTGCAAATAGCGGGTTTGGTACTACCCTATTTACAGTATACCCTGTCCCAGGGTATGATAACACGATCGAGTGGTCAAATGGCCACTTTCTAAAGCCAAATATACCTGCCTTGGGTTACGGCTAGTAAATCTCTTAACTCTCTCCTTGGAGGTAACAAACCTCCCTGTCAATATATAATAATGACGGTACCTCGTAGCTCTATTCCTACCCTGCCTGGGTTACGGAAAATAGTACACAGTTTGTAGAAAATACCTTACTTGTATTCTTCCAAAAGGGTCACATATAACAACAGAAATATCCTTCCCCAATCGGGGTCAAAACGCAGACTAAAAAATAATAAAATTTTTACAGCACTGTTTGTATGGGTGGACCTCCGCTTGGCCCAGCCAATCAGCTACATCCCCATTCAAACCCAATTCTAACTCTTAGATTTATCTTTCAATGACTCCCCAAACCAGGAAGTAAAAAATAAACTTGGTTCACAGCTTACCTATTGCCAAACCACTATCGCTTAGTAACGGAATTTAACCTGTCTTTTGAAATTATACTTTTGAATTTAACCTGTCTTTAAATTATACAAATATCTTTTGATATTTATCTGAAAGGAAAAGAAACAGGGTTGGAACCCCAACATATATATATATATATATATATATATATATATATATATATATATATATATATATATATATATATATATATATATATATATATATATATATATATATATATATATATATATATATATATATATATATATATATATATATCGTATATATATATATATATATATATATATATATATATATATATATATATATAATATATATATATATATATATATATATATATATATATATATATATACATATGTATATTTATATACCAGGCATGTTTTTTAAGTAAGTACCGTTGTGTGATTCCGCCGCCGCAGCGTTACGGTGGGCGGTTTGCACATGCGCGCTGGTTACCTACCTTACTCTTGTCTACAGACTGACGCCATTACAGTCTGATTTTTCATTGTATACGTTGTATACTGAGTTTTTAAGATGCCTCAGACAATCGTGAATCCCGCCGATTGTGAAGTACGGGCTGTTATACGATTTCTTAGTGCTAAAGGCGTAAAACTGATCGATATTCATCGTGAGATCTCTGATATTTACGGACAAAACATTACGAGTGAAATGGGTGGCCTTCGTCACACCAGAATCAAAACAACAATCCATGGAATGGCGACATTCATCATCACCCAAAAAAGTGAAGTTTGAGCAAACAATTTCTGCCTGGAAAATTATGTGCACAGTAATTTGGGACGAAAAAAGGAGTATTGCTAGTGGAGTTTCTGCCTCGTAATGAGACAATCAATGCAGTGTCTTATTGTGAGACATTGAACAATCTGCATACATGCAATCCAGAACAAAAGACGTGGCAAGTTGAGTAAGGGTATCGTTTTGCTGCATGACAATGCCCGTCATAAAGCAAATTGTGGATAATTGGACCAAAGATCTCATCAAATCTTTTCAATGGGAAAATCTAGATCATCCACCATACAGCCCTGATCTGGCGCCCAGCGACTACCGTTTTTTCCTGCACTTGAAGAAACACCTGGGTGGTCAGCGTCTTCAAGACGATAACGAACTCAAAACAGTTATGATACAAATCAGGGGGCAGAATTTAATAAGGAGGGTATTGAAAAACTGGTGCCACGTTATGAAAAGTGCCTCAATATTCACATAAATTAATTAGAGAAGTAGATTAAGGTACAGGCTTTCATGTAAAAATGAAATATATTGCAATTTCTTTTTGCACGTCTTTTTTTTTATTCCAAAATGGTACTTACTTACTTAAAAAACATGCCTCGTATATATATATATATATATATATATATATATATATATATATATATATATATATATATATATATATATATATATATATATATATATATATATATATATATATATATATATATATATATGCATAATATATATAACTATATGAAGTTTTGCTTTGCTTTATTGAACCTAACTGATGATCGAACCATTGATAGCCGTAATATTTTCGGCTTCTAAGTAGCTGGACAAATTTTTTCATAAAAACAATTAGTGGCACAACCATCACAAAACCCTTAATTTGAATTTGGACCTCCTTCATATTGCCAAATGTACTTTTTTAGACCCCAACGAAGCTGTTGAAGAATGCTTTGCGCATCCGTTGAATTATGGGATCTCTCGTAACCTAACGTTTCTCTTTGAAGAAATATTGCGAGAAACAAACAAGTATGCCAAAGATGGCATGAAAATGTGAGAAGTGGATGATTATGTAAATTAAACTGCTGATTCACTGGCACAACAGCCTCGTTTAGAAGACAGGTGACAATAAAAGTCAACATATAAAAACCTGCAGTGCAGTCGTGTCGGGCTATTTGATTCCCATCGTGAGGGGCGTGCCCCACCAGTGGGGCTGAGCGATATTTTGGTGGGTCATGGCCTGGACATGCACCCTTCTTCTGACTATACCTTAGAGTCTTAATTTTGAAAATAAAATCAGGTGAATGTGGTCATATTCAAATGCATTTAAATGGCAAAAAAAGATACATGATAGTATGACAATCATCTTATACAATGCATAAAAGGTGTTGTATTTTGACAGTATTTTTCACTATCATGAAATATGCCTCTTGGACGACCCCGGAAAAGATACCAAAAAAGTAAATGGCCTTTTAAGCTTCCTTCTGATGAATATACGTAAAATTTGAATAACAAAAGTTCAATATTATGAGAAGGGGCGTCAAAATTTTAGAAAATGCCTAAATGGGGCATGCCCAAAATTGATTGGGAGCCACTCTTTTAGCCACTAAAAGTGCAGTGTATGTTGGAAAAGGATATTCAAATATCCTTGTCCTTTTAGAACTTGATTTGTTTTCCTGTGTTCCTCTGCAGTAAAAACAACAGATTTTGAGTCAAAAGACAGTTTACAAGCAGCTCATCTATTTCTTTCTGATGAAACCGCCTCCTATAAGCAATATTCCTGATTAGAGTCCACTATCTTTCAGAACAATCTTGCTTTATTGACCATTTTGAAAATCTTAAGCCTCTTGGGACACATGTAAATACAAATAAACCTTTTTTGTAGTGGTGGTAGTCCCGAGAAGTTTTTCGTATTCCTTTTAGTGTTTTAGTAATTCTTAAGAGCACCTTATACTAAAGTTTTGCGAGAGGTGAGATGTACAAAAGTTTATATTGATTTATTCTGGAAAGACAGAACGGTAAAGAATTTCAAATCCTGGAAATTGCATTTCTGTAGCAAACTCGATTTCTAGGCTAGGATTTCACTTTTAATTTCATTCCTTTGCTTACTCGACAGAGCAGAGATTTTTCCACAAATCTAGTTAGATAAGTCACGTCAAAAAATCAAGATTCATCCGTGACTCAACTTTCCAAAAAAGTTTAACTTCCAGGACTGCTATTAAGGGACTCTCATTGATTTAAAAATCGCATATTTCTGTCAATGACTCAAGTCACAATTTCTGGTAAATGCAATTTGAACTGTGCACAATAATTAAGTTCAGACTGTTAATACCACTACCAATTCATCGCTACACCAACCCACTCGAGGCCAATGCAGGCGCACACGCTTCGCTTGTTCTATTCCAAGCATCACTAAAGGCTCCCAGTTCAACCCAAGAATCGACTGAACGTCTTTTTTAGGGGAAAGATACACTGTCGGTCCCATTATTTTTCATTTTTTTTTTAAATGATTGACATGACGAGTTCAAGACAAAACCACACCGAGGGCGTCTAAATGGCGTATTACACCCTATTTGTCAACATTGAACTGTTATTAACCCCTAAACTAGGTTTATCCAAGAATTTTCCAGAATCGCAAGGCCATAGCTGAAAATAATTGGTTTCTGATAGGGTGAGTCAAATTTGCCATTGTAATATTTTTAATATAAAATATTGCATATAAAATATAAAATATTGTTGGTCCCATTATCTTTCCTTTTTTTTAAATGATTGACATGAAGATTTCAACACAAAACCACATCGAGGGCGTCTAAATGGCGTATTACACCCTATTTGTCAACATTGAACTGTTATTAACCCCTAAACTAGGTTTATCCAAGAATTTTCCAGAATCGCAAGGCCATAGCTGAAAATAATTGGTTTCTAATAGGGTGAGTCAAATTTGCCATTGTAATATTTTTAATATAAAATATTACATATAAAATATAAAATATTGTTGGTCCCATTATCTCTCCTTTTTTTGAATGATTGACGTGAAGATTTCAACACAAAACCACATCGAGGGCGTCTAAATGGCGTATTATACCCTATTTGTCAACATTGAACTGTTATTAACCCCTAAACTAGGTTTATCCAAGAATTTTCCAGAATCGCAAGGCCATAGCTGAAAATAATTGGTTTCTGATAGGGTGAGTCAAATTTGCCATTGTAATATTTTTAATATAAAATATTACATATAAATATAAAATATTGTTGGTCCCATTATCTTTCCTTTTTTTGAATGATTGACATGAAGATTTCAACACAAAACCACATCAAGGGCGTCTAAATGGCGTATTACACCCTATTTGTCATCATTGAACTTTTATTAACCCCTAAACTAGGTTTATCCAAGAATTTTCCAGAATCGCAAGGCCATAGCTGAAAATAATTGGTTTCTGATAGGGTGAGTCAAATTTGCCATTGTAATATTTTTAATATAAAATACATATAAAATATAAAATATTGTTGGTCCCATTATCTTTCCTTTTTTTGAATGATTGACATGAAGATTTCAACACAAAAAACCACATCGAGGGCGTCTAAATGACGTATTACACCCTATTTGTCAACATTGAACTGTTATTAACCCCTAAACTAGGTTTATCCAAGAATTTTCCAGAATTGCAAGGCCATAGCTGAAAATAATTGGTTTCTGATAGGGTGAGTCAAATTTGCCATTGTAATATTTTTAATATAAAATATTATATATAAAATATAAAATATTGTTGGTCCCATTATCTTTCCTTTTTTTGAATGATTGACATGAAGATTTCAACACAAAACCACATCGAGGGCGTCTAAATGGCGTATTACACCCTATTTGTCAACATTGAACTGTTATTAACCCCTAAACTAGGTTTATCCAAGAATTTTCCAGAATCACAAGGCCATAGCTGAAAATAATTGGTTTCTGATAGGGTGAGTCAAATTTGCCATTGTAATATTTTTTAATATAAAATATTACATATAAAATATAAAATATTGTTGGTCCCATTATCTTTCCTTTTTTTGAATGATTGACATGAAGATTTCAACACAAAACCACATCGAGGGCGTCTAAATGGCGTATTACACCCTGTCTGGCAACATTGAACTATTATTAACCCCTAGACTAGGTTTATCCAAGATTTTTCCAGAATCGAGCCCATAGCTGGATATAACTTGTTTCTTACACACATCAATATTAAGCTTATGCATGCCTTCTTTATGTCCAGCCCAAGATTTTGATTCAGTTTATCAAGAAGTTATTCGTAATGAACTGTAAATGAGGAGTGACTCGCGCCGATAGTAACCGAAATTCGACAAAAAATTTCATCCGCGCATCAGAAGAACTATGGTGAACCCATATATATAAAACTTCTTAAATTTAAAGTTACCAGAAAAAGTTAGGAGCCTGAGAATATTTGCCTGATTTCTGATGATTTTTAAAAAGGGACAAAACAACCAAAAAGCATTAGTAACCCTTATGAAAATTAAATTACCTAGTTAAGTATATCGAAGAAGCATATTGCAGAGGTTTCAGTCCCCATGACCAAATATAAAATTTTTGTAACCTTTCCAAAAAATGACCCCGGGTATGTGTTCATTTATTTTTTCCCCAAGTATGATTGTATTGAAAAGATAATCGTAGAAAATCGGGCGGAGACTCATTGAAATGAAAATTAAAGGTTTGTGTCTATTTTCAGTAACAAAAGAGATTGTACCACGGGAAAGCGTCATTTTCCGTTATATTGTAGCAAAACCAGCAACTTCGCCCGAAAGCTGAAGATTACAAATAGATTAAAGACAACCAAAAATTTCATATAACAGGCTTCCAAGTTTCAAAGGTATAAACGCCGCTCTGTAGTGTAATTATTCCTAACACTTTTTTTCATATAAAATTATTTAAAAAAACTTTTTCCCAAAAATAAGTTTTTCAAAGAAAAGTAAAGAACTTCATTAAACAAAAAAATGAACAATCAAATAATCTACCAAGCGTGAAACTATCACAAATCTGCATCAATAAATAAATGAAACCCAAAACGAACAGAAATTACAATAAGTAACCGAGTCAAACTCAAAACGAGCAGAAATTAACATAAGTTGGGCGCAAAACCCTGTGCCTTCCGAAGGCCAGAACAAAATTTGCACTTTACTGAAAAAATAAAAATGAATGTGCATTGTCAGTTTTAATATACATATACTGATATTTAGTACTCAAAATGTTAATATTATTTGATTTATTAAAGTTATAAGAGTAAAAACTCTAAATTCTTTTCTGTAAAGTGCAAATTTTGTTCTGGCCTTGGGAAGGCATAGGGTTGTTTTTTTAATCTCTATTTTTACTCTCCACTCACTTTCGACTATTAAAAAGGGCAATTTCAATTTCCAATCCAATGAGCCCTTTTGAAATTGCTATAACAACTTTCTATATAAACTTTATATGCCCCAGGGCATAACTTACAACCCTTGCACTGAGGGCTCTTAGGGGGTTATCATCCTAAAAGACCTAATTTCAAGAACTTTCAACTACGTTGAACAAAACGGATATCTAAAAATTTTGATTGGATGTGTTTGGGATAATGGTTGGCGTGAGAGGGGCGTTAGTCGCTATCCAATCACTGTCAGCTATTAAAAAAGGCACTAGCCCTTTCAATTTCCAATTGAATTAGCCCTTTTGAAGTTTCTACGCTTTCAATAAAACCTTTTATGCCCCCAGGGCATAACTTACAACCCTTGCCCTGACGGCTGTTGGGGGGAGGGGTTGTCATCCTTAGAGACCTAATTTCCAAAATTTTAAACTATGTTGAATAAAATGGCTCTCTAAAATATTGTTTGGATGTGTATGGGGAAAGATGGGCGTGAGAGGGGGTTAGTTGCCCTCAAATCACGTTTGACTATTAAAAAGGGCACTAGCCCTTTGAATTCCCAATCGAATGAGTCCTTTTTCAAGTTTCTACGACAAATATTTTAATAAAAACCTTATATTGCATAACTTATAACCCTTTCCCTGAAGACTGTGGGGGAGTGCCCTGCTCAAAGGTATAATTTCCTGAACTTTTAGCTGCGTAGAACAAATTGGCTATCTCAAAATCTTTATTGGATGTGTTTGGGGAAATGGTGGGCGTGGAAGGGGTGTTAGTTGCTTTCCAATAACTTTCGACTATTAAAAAGGGCACTAGCCATTTCATTTTCCAATTGAATGAGCCCTTTTAGAAGTTTCTACGACAACGTGTTATATAAAAACCTCAGATACCCCCTGGGCATAATTTACAACCCTTGCCCTGAGGGCTGTGGGGGAGGGGTTATGATCCTCAAAAACCTAATTTCAGAACTTAAAACGACGTTGAATGAAATGGCTATCTCAAAGTTTTGATTAGATGTGTTTGGGGAAAATGTGGGCGTGAGAGGCGGGTTAGTTGCCCTCTAATCACTTTCGACTATTAAAAAGGGCAAAAGCCCTTTGAATTCCTAATCGAAAAAGCCTTTTTGAAGTTTCTACGACAACGCCTTCTATAAAAAACCCTTATATGCCCCCAGGGCATAACTTACAACGCTTGCCCTAAGGGCTGTGGGGGACTGTCCTCCTCAAAAAAATAATTTCTATCGGGAAAACAAGTACGCTGAACAAAATAGCTACCTCAAAATTTTGATTGGATGTGTTTCGGGAAATGGTGGGCATGGAAGAGGTGTTAGTCGCCTTCCAATCACTTTCGAGCGATTAAAAGGGCACAAGCCATTCCAATTTCCATTTGAATGAGTCCTTTTCGGAGTTTCTACGACAACTTCTTCTATACGAAGTGCCCTGCTCTAAAGGAAAAAATTAATAAATAATACATTGTGTCAACATTATTTTTATATGCCCCCAGGGCATAACTTAAAACCTTTACCCTGAGGGTTGTGGGGGAGTGTCCTCCTCTTTACTTAGTCCCCGCTTCTTATCTCGTTCTCGAGTGTCCCCGTTCTTTATTTAGGCAGCGCGATCACGCTGCCTATGATTTAAACAACAACTTTCTATATAAACATTATATGCCCCCAGGGCATACCTTACAACCCTTGCAGTGAGGGCTCTGAGGGCGGTTATCGTCCTAAAAGACCTAATTTCCAGAACATACAACTACGTTGAACAAAATGGATATCTCAAAATTTTGATTGGATTTGTTTTGGAAAATGGTGGGCTTTAGAAGGGCGTAAGTCGCTATCAAATAACTTTCAACTATTAAAAAAACGCACTAGGCCTTTCAATTTCCAATTGAATGAGCCCTTTTGAAGCTTCTACGACAATGCTTTCAATAAAAACTTTATATGCCCTCAGGGTATAACTTACAACCCTTGCACTGAGGGCTCTGAGGGGGGTATCATCCTAAAAGACCTAATTTCCAGAACCTTCAACTACGTTGAACAAAATGGATACCTCAAAATTTTGATTGGATGTGTTTGGGAAATAGTGGGCGTGAGAGGGGAGTTAGTCGCTATCCAATGACTTTCAGTTATTAAAAAAGGCAATAGCCCTTTCAATTTCCAATTGAATGAGCCCTTTTGAAGTTTTCTACGACAACACTTTCAATGAACATTTTGTATGCCCCCAGGGCATAACTTACAGCCCTTGCCCTGAGGGCTGTGGGGGAGGCGTTGTCATTCTTAAAGAACAAATTTCCAAAAACTTTCAACTACGTGAATAAAATGGCTATCTAAAAATTTTGATTGGATGTGTTTGGGGAAAAGGTGGTCGTGAGAGGGGGGTTAGTTGCCCTCAAGTAACTTTCGACTATTAAAATGGGTACTAGCCCTTTGAATTTAAAATCGAATGAGCCCTTTTTCAAGTTTTCTACGACAAAGATTTCAATAAAAACCTTATATGCCCCCAGGCCATAACTTATAACCCTTGCCTCGAGGGTTGTGGGGGATTGTCTTCCTCAAAAACATATTTTCTATCTGAAAATCAACTACGCTGAACAAAATGTCTATCTCAAAATTTTTATTGGATGCGTTGGGGGAATAATGAGGGGGGGGGGCTAGTTGCCTCCAATCACTTTCGACTATTAAAAAGGGGACTAGACCTTTGAATTTCAGAATCAAATTAGCTTTTTTTGAAGTTTCTATGACAGCAACCTCTATGAAAACATTATATACCCCCAGAGCATAACTTAAAACCCTCGCCCGGAGGGCAGTGGGGAGTGCCCTCCTCAAAAACATATTTTCTATCTGGAAATCAACTACGCTGAACAAAATGGCTATCTCAAAATTTTGATTGGATGTGTTTGGGGGAATGATGGCCATGGGGGGGGGGGGCTAGTTGCCCTCCAATCACTTTCAACTATTAAAAAGAGCACTAGCCATTTGAATTTCCAATCGAGTGAGCATTTTTTGAAGTTTCTACGACAACGTCTTCTATAAAAACCTTATGCCCCCAGGGCATAACTTAAAACCCTTGCCCTGAGGGTTTTGGGGGAGTGTCCTCCTCAAAAACATATTTTCTATGTGGAAATCAATTACGCTGAACAAAATGGCTATGTCAAAATTTTGATTGGATGTGTTTGGGGGAATAATGGGTGTGGGGGGGGGGGGGCTAGTTGCCATCAAATCACTTTCGACTATAAAAAAGGGCACTAGCCCTTTGAATTTCCATCGAATGAGCCTGTTTTGAAGTTTCTACGACAACACCTTCTATAAAAAACCTTATATGCCCCCAGGGCATAACTTAAAACCCTTGATCTGAGGGTTGTGGGGGAGTGTCCTCTTATTTCTATCTGGAAATCAGCTACGCTGAACAAAATGGCTATCTCAAAATTTTGATTGGATGCATTATGGGAGAATGAAGGGCATGGGGGGGGCTAGTTGCCCTCCAATCACCTTCTAGAACGCTCGATTTCCAATCGAGGGCACTAAAACCCTCGATTTCCAATCGAATGAGCCCCTTTTGAAGTTTCTAAGACGACCTCTTCTATATGAAGTGCCCTGCTCTAAAGGAAAAAAAATAATAAATGATACATTGTGCCAACATCGTTCTTATATGCCCTCAGGGCATAGCTTAAAACCCTTGCCTCGAGGGTTGTGGGGAGTGTCCTCCTCAAAACATATTTTCTATCAGGAAATCAACTATGCTGAACAAAATGGCTATCTCAAAAATTTTGATGGGATGTGTTTGTGGGAATGATGGGCGTGGGGGGGGGGGGCTAGTTACCCTCCAATCACTTTCGACTATTAAAAAGGGCACTAGCCACTCTAATTTCCAATCGAATGAGTCCTTTTTGAAGTTTCTACGCCAACACCTTCGATACGAACTGCCCGGGAATGGAGGAAACAAATAATAATAATAAATTGTGCCCACATCGTTCTTTACTTAGGCAGCGCGATCGCGCTGCCTAAGATAGACGGTCAACAAAGACATTTATATTAGAGTTTTATTTCACTAAGTTGATTCAATTGTTCCCCCCAAGAACTCCTTATCCCCCTCCCCCCGCAAGAGTTTTGTACAGTATGCATTTATGAAGAACTAATTTGACAAACGTCATTTAACTAAGTTGATTCAATCTAGACATGTTTCAAATATGTACAGCCATCAGACATTAGGAGGGCCAGTAAATTTTTGCGGAGATAGGGGAGGTGGGAGGGGGGAGGTAGTGTGCTTGAAGCCTGAAAAATGCGCTTTTTTCCGAACATTTCTAAATCTTGGTGAATAAATTAAGAAGGTGCTGGGTATAAATTAATGTCTAATGTCCCTTCTTTCCCGTTATTATTCCTGGGCTGAGCCTGTAACATGCACCTGTGGGGTGATTGCTCCCCTCTATTGCAGAAAAATATTATGTGTAACATGAAAGACTACATTCATTATGCTTATTGAAACAAAAGGTCTATAGATGGGGGCATCTTGAGGTGTGCCAGGCAACTTCTCAGGAGTGGGGGGGAGGCAAGTACTACCAGGAGTTTTTATTTTCAATGAAATTTGAATTTTGATAAGTTGAGAATTTGAAATTTGAAACTTGATTTTGAGTTGCTTTTTCTTACGGCATTGTTATAGGAATATTAAACGTAAATTTATTACAAGGGGTTGATGGAGGGATGGGGTCAATAACGGGGTAATGGAGTAGTCTCCCTCACATTTAAGAGAGTCTTGGATCAAGTTGGAAGTGGTAATAAACTGAAAGTGAAAAATGACCCTTCTCAATAGAAACTGGAACTCTAAAAACTAATTTTTAATAATAAATTAAACAACAAAATCTTCTATTTATTTGCTGATCATAATCTATAAATGTACTGATTTTGAAACTGCTCATAAAGCTTCAAGACGTTCGTGGTAACTAAAACCTTAGAAAAGGGCATTTTGATGCCAATAGATATATAAAAATAGGTTTATTATGCTGATTCCAAAAACATAAGTTTTATTAGGTTTAGTATTACCCATCAAGGGCTACGAGCGTGAGAACATCTACTTTATTTTCTAAAAAGGGGTAAAAACACCCCTTAAAAGTCGAAGAATCTCAATGAAAGCCATACCATCAGATTCAGCATATCAGAGAAGCTTGTTAAGGAAGTTTCAACCTCCTATATAGAAAAATGTAGATTTTTCAATTTTTTGCCACAAAAAAGAATGTGTGTTTATTTGTTTAATTTCCCAGGAGGAATTTTATTGACCCAGTTGTCCTATAATATTGGGAGAGGGCTTATTCCAATGGAAATTGAAACTTCTAGTTCCCTTTTTAAGTGACTAAAATGATTGGAAGGCAAATACGCCCCCTCTCCGCCACTTTTTTTCTCA
This sequence comes from Artemia sinica, assembly GCA_027921565.1. NCBI lineage: Eukaryota > Metazoa > Arthropoda > Branchiopoda > Anostraca > Artemiidae > Artemia > Artemia sinica. Next base: position 703,277 of record JAPEVW010000055.1, read on the forward strand.
AAAATCATTCGATCGAAACTTTGAGACAACCATTTTAGTAGATATGGTCGTATGGACTTGAGTACTTGCCTACACTTTTTAAAAGAGAGCGCGTATCCCCTCGCTGTGTCGTATGGATTTGGGTACTTGTTTACATCTTTTCAAACAGAGTGAGTATTCCCTCTTAGTGTCGTATGCATTTGAGTACTTGCCTACATCTTTTCAAATAAAGTGAGCATCCCCTCGCAGTTTCGTATGGATTTGGGTACTCGTATACACCTTTCAAAGAGAGTGAGTATCCCTCGGACTGTCGTAGAGATTTCGGTACTTGTCTATACATTTTCAAACAGAGTAAGTTTCACCTCTCTCGTTAAGGCCATCGCTTAAGAAAACTCTTGAGGATGAATGAAATTTATCAAGGCCATTCCCTAAGGCACTCTTGAGGATCAATGAACTCTATCAAGGCCATTCCCTAAGGCACTCTTGATAATCAATGAACTCTATCAAGGCCATTTCATAAAGCACCTTGAGAGTCTATGAACTCAAGCATAGCCAATTTCTCTAGGTTTTGAGTGTTAGTTGCAAAAATGCTATAGCCCTAAGGTACTCTTGAGGTCACTGAGCTAATGATGTCCTGGAAGACCAGTGAGATCTTAAAAACCCGATAATGGCGATTTCCTAAGGCGCTCTTGAGGACTATAGTATGTTACAGGTAATTATTTGGCTAAAAAAAAAAAAAAAAAAAAAACAAAAAAAAACAAATAACAATAAAAGTTTCTTCCTAATTTAGTAACTGAGATAAACGAGCACTTGAACAAGGTCTAGACCTTACTCATCCATCCAATCACCTAGGGCAAAACAGTAAATCCAATCCAATACCCAAAAAATCATGTCCAAATAGAGCAAATTCAACATTAATAAATGTAAGTTGTTGTCCAGAGCCAAGCAGAAGCACCTGAAGTCCACAAAAATAAATATTTCCCGAGTAATCACCTCACATCAGGGTTCCTCAGAGGAAAACTCAATTACCTATAGGGTTTCGGTGCTTAAATTTCCTGACCCTGGCAAATGAGCGCACCTGCCACAGAACCATATGGCATCTTCTTATGTAGTGTCACCTGTGGAATATCTACGAAAAATAGAATATTCAAAATTATAACAATACCCATTAAATGTTTAGCAAAGCTTCTGTCACAAACAGTCACCCAGAACTCATTCAAAATAATATCTACCCAATCTGAAAGAAACATCACATCGGCCAATTTACCTGCCATATTTGCATAAAAACCAACTGTCAAAAAATACCCACTTACTTTCGTGCAAAACCTTCTAAGAACTTATTTTCAACCTACCCCCTTTAACTAAAATCCTGCTTGTGTCAAAAACATATTCTAAATTCAAAAAATATAAGGAAGATAAAAAATACCTCCAACAATTTATATCAAAATCTTATTCAAAATTTCTGGATAACTTTTATTATAATTTTCTAGAGTTCATTATACTAAAACTATGTTTTTAAATTACCAAGCAAGTTTATTGGCGAAAAAACTTCTTACGATTATTTGATGGGTAAGTATTTGACTTCTACTTTTAAAATCAATATAATTAATACAAAATTCTCGCATATCTAAATATTTGTGAATAATAAGCTGAATATTTAATATTTGAATGGAAATTACTTTTAAGAATGGTAAATTAACTATTTAAAATTTAAAATCATCTGTTTTATTATGAATTACTGACAATCCAATAAGGAAGCAAATTAATTTTTTTTAATTCCCAAACAATATGCCTTCAATTTATTTCTAATTTCTCCTAAAATACACGACAGGTTAGTCACCACAATTCTGGTTGGGCGTCTGGCTGCACCAGCAATAAACGTGGTTCAGGGGGATTCTTATGAAAATTGACATAAAAAAGGGAAATTTTTATCATTATCGTTAACTTTAATATTAAAAATACAACAAAGAGAAAAAATCTCAACAACAAAAAAAACAAAACAAACGAGACTGTGGCCAGTGGAGAGAAAAGAAAAAAAATGTAAAACAACGCGAATATTTCGCCTGTATCCAAGCAAGGCGTCTTCAGCAAGAAAGAAACACAAGAAGAACAGGATAAAAAAAACAAGATAAAACTAAAAACCAATAAAACCACCACCAAAAAAAACAACAAAAATGTACAATGGGCGCAAACTGATCCACGTAGGGAAAAGATGCTATTATAGAGTTACTTCAGTGAGGACACCAGAGTAACTGAGGAAAAAATAAAAAAAAAACTGTAAATTACTTTAATTATTCTGTTACGAAATAATCCTTTTGTTAGCTATTACTGAAGCAAATCGTTTTGGTCTAGCAGGTAAAATAGTCCCCTGGTGATTATTTAAAATCTTGACTCCCTTATTGACTGTGGATTCACTCTTTAGAAGGTTATCATAAATTGGGTCAATATTTAAACTACCTGTGTCCCTATTTATCAAAAGGTTAGCAAAACATATGTTTTTTAATTTCTATGGCTTCCCTCGCCCATTGAGTGTAACCCTTATCATTTGAAATAGCTAAAGCTTCATCAAATTTTACAAAATGATCTGGTTGAAACCAAATATGCTCTGCTAAAGCTGAAACAAAAGTTTCTGGTGGCTTGCTTAATTGTAGGGTTTTTTTCTATTGAATTTCGGTGTTCAATAAACCTTTCAACGAATTCTTGGTGAGTCCTACCAATATAGAACTTCCCACAAGAACGCGGAATTTTATACACCCCACTTACTAAAACTTCCCCAAGTTAAATCCTTGCAAGAACTAAAAAAAAAACTACCGATTGGCCTCAATGATTGGAAACATGTATCAATACCAAATTTACGTAAAACCCGTGAAAGTTTCTCACCCAAACCAGGTACATATGGTAATGAAATGCAACTTTTGATACCTCTAAATCTAAAGACTGAGAAACCCCAATAACCCTACCATCATGTTTAACCCGTCTATTTTCAATTATTTTGTCAATGAAACTTAATTGGATAACTATTACAAAACAAAATATCCTCAAGTATAACAATTCCGGATCCAGAAATTCCTGGGAACAAATTCTAAAGGCTCTATCCACTAGTGAAATTACAACCCCCCTTTTCACCGACATAGGGTGGTAAGAATGAAAATTTAAATACCTATCATTGTGCGTTGGTTTTCTGTAAATCGAGAAAAGTAAATGGAGATCCCTTTTAATTAATAAAATATCCAGAAAAGGCAATTTATTATTATCCTCAAACTCAACTGTAAATTTAATATTATTATCAAAACTATTTAAATGCTTGCAAAATAGGTCTAAGGAGTCCAATCTATGTTTCCAAACGCACACCAGATCATCCATGAACCTACCCCAGAAGCAAGGGGAGATTCTAAAACTGTGTATACCGGAGTTTTCAATGGCATCTATGAATAGATTTGCCAATAAAGGAGAAAGAGAAGCCCCCATAGGTAACCCAAACATTTGTCTATAAAACTCCCTCTCTAAAACCAAAATAAAAAGAGAATTCATTTACTAGAATAATTAGTCTCATAATGACATCAATATCCAAACTGGCTAAAGTCACATATTGTATTAAATCAAAGTGTTTTTCTAGTTTACTTTTTAAAATGTCCTCGCACCTTTTTAAATCACAATTTGAATACATGGACACAACATCGAAACTGCAAAGAATTGAACTATCCTCCAACGTGAAATTTCGCAATTTATTAGTAAGATCAGTCGAATTTTTTAAATATGATTTTTGTGTTCAAAAAAGTGGACGCAATGCTACCGACAACCATTTTCCTAATTTCGAAACAGGTGACGGAAAAGTTGACGCAATGGGGCGGAAAGGGGCTCCAGTCTTATGAATCTTAGGCAGACCATAGATCTTGGGTGCCGAGCAACCCCTAGGATAATATTTGTTATAAAACTGTGGGGTAATGTGAAAATTATTTTTCATTGACTCCAATTCCTTTCTTGTTGATTTACATATTTATCTGAAGGGATCAAAATCAAATTTTTTGTGTGTAATAGTGTCAGAAATAATGGATTTCATTTGATTATTATAATCTTCAGTGTTCATAATTACGATCGTGTTTCCCTTATCGGCTCTGGTGATAGTAAGGAATTTATCCTTTTTCAAATCTGAAAGTATTTTAATATCATTTTTTTGTGAAATGTCTTTACCAATTAAGCTCATATTAAAGGTGTTTAGTTTTCTTACGATCTCGGCTCTAAGTTTATTTATTAATTAAAAGGGATCTCCATTTACTTTTCTCGATTTACAGAAAACCAACGCACAATAATAGGTATTTAAATCTTCATTCTTGCCACCCTATGTCGGTGAAAAGGGGGGTTGTAATTTCACTAGTGGATAGAGCCTTTAGAATTTGTTCCCAGGATTTTCTGGATTCGGAATTGTTATACTTGAGGGATATTTTGTTTTGTAATAGTTATCCAATTAAGTTCATTGACAAAATAATTGAAAATAGACGGGTTAAACATGATGGTAGGGTTATTGGGGTTTCTCAGTCTTTAGATTTAGAGGTATCAAAAAGTTTCATTTCATTACCATATGTGCCTGGTTTGGGTGAGAAACTTTCACGGGTTTTACGTAAATTTGGTATTGATACATGTTTCCAATCGTTGAGGCCAATGGGTAGTTTTTTAGTTCTGGTAAGGATTTAACTCGGGGAAGTTTAGTAAGTGGAGTGTATAAAATTCCGTGTTCTTGTGGGAAGTTCTATATTGGTAGGACTCACCAACAATTTGTTGAAAGGTTTATTGAACACCGAAATTCAATAGAAAAAAAAACCATACAATTAAGCAAGCCACCAGAAAAAATTTACTTTTGTTTCAGCTTTAGCAGAGCATATTTGGTTTCAACCAGATCATTTTGTAAAATTTGATGAAGCTTTAGCTATTTCAAATGATAAGGGTTACACTCAATGGGCGAGGGAAGCCATAGAAATTAAAAGACGTATGTTTGCTAACCTTTCGATAAATAGGGACACAGGTAGTTTAAATATTGACCCAATTTATGATAACCTTCTAAAGAGTGAATCAACAGTCAAAAAGGGAGTTAAGATTTTAAATAATCACAAGGGGACTATTTTACCTGCCAGACCAAAACGATTTGCTTCAGTAATGGCTAACAAAAGGATTATTTCGCAACAGAATAATTAAAGTAATTTGCAGTTTTTTTTTTATTTTCCTCAGTTACTCTGGTGTCCTCACTGAAGTAACTCTATAATAGCATCTTTCCCTACGTGGATCAGTTTGCGCCAATTGTACATTTTTTGTTTTTTTTGGTGGTGGTTTTATTGGTTTTTAGCTTTTATTTTGTTTTTTTTTATCCTGTTCTTCTTGTGTTTCTTTCGTGCTGAAGACTCCTTGTTTGGATACAGGCGAAATATCCGCGCTGTTTTACATTTGTTTTTTCTTTTCTCTCCACTTGCCACAGTCTCGTTTGTTTTTTTTTTGTTGAGATTTTTCTCTTTGTTGTATTTTTGTCATGGCTGGCCAGTTCGGCTTAAGATCTTTCATTCGTCAATTGTACGGGCAACAATTAGCCGCTTCTGTCAATTATTATTTGTCTTTAAGTAAAAAACATGCAAATCTGTTAAATCAACAAATTTTCTTAAAAAATTGCAAGAAGGAATCAGTGATTCCGAAATCTTTTAAAATATGTACCCATTTTGGAACTGAAAATGAAACAAAATTAAAAAACAAATTAAGCCTAATGGCTTTAAATCACGTAATTTATGAACAAAAACAGAGACGTTTTCAACTGTCTAAGGACTTAAATTCTGTTGAAACCATTTTAAGAAATAACCTTCCATCTGACATTTTTATGCGAATTAAGGAAAATGCCAATTAGATCTTTTCGCCATGATTTTTATTTGTCCAACGATCGTTTGGTTGACAAGTTTAATAAACTTTTGTTTGAGAGGTTCCAAGATTCAGATGTTTTTTTTATCCTCGTCATTGTCTCGGGTCCAGCAATAAGAATTTGTCTTCTAAACGTCTTAATATTCAACAGGAAGCCGTTTTGTCGAAGGGTTCTAAGTTCTGTTTTCCAACACCAATCTCCTATTCAAAAATAATTTCAAAGGTGGAGTCAGGAATTATGGCTTCTATAGATAAAGTTGATATTCCTCAAGAACTTAGAGCCGAGATCGTAAGAAAACTAAACACCTTTAATATGAGCTTAATTGGTAAAGACATTTCACAAAAAAATTATATTAAAATACTTTCAGATTTGAAAAAGGATAAATTCCTTACTATCAACAGAGCCGATAAGGGAAACACGATCGTAATTATGAACACTGAAGATTATAATAATCAAATGAAATCCATTATTTCTGACGCTATTATATACAAAAAACTTGATTTTGATCCTACAGATAAATATGTAAAATCAACAAGAAAGAAATTGGAGTCAATGAAAAATAATTTTGACATTACCCCACAGTTTTATAACAAATATTATCCTAGGGTTGTTCGGCACCCAAGATCTATGGTCTACCTATGATTCATAAGACTGGAGCCCCCTCCGCCCCATTGTGTCAACTTTTCCGTCACAAGTTTCGAAATTAGGAAAATGGTTGTCGGTAGTATTGCGTCCACTTTCGGGAACACAAAAATCATATTTAAAAAATTCGACTGATCTTACTAATAAATTGCGAAATTTCACGTTGGAGGATAGTTCAATTCTTTGCAGTTTTCGATGTTGTGTCCATGTATTCAAATTGTGATTTAAAAAGGTGCGAGGACATTTTAAAAAGTAAATTAGAAAAACACTTTGATTTAATACAAGAAGTGACTTTAGCCACTTTGGATATTGAAGTCATTATGAGACTAATTATTCTAGTAAATGAATTCTCTTTTTATTTTCGCTTTAGAGGGGAGTTTTATAGACAAATTTTTGGATTACCTATGGGGGCTTCTCTTTCTCCTTTATTGGCAAATCTATTCATAGATGCCATTGAAACCTCCGCTATACACAGTTTTAGAATCTCCCCTTGCTTCTGGGGTAGGTTCATGGATGATGTGGTGTGCGTTTGGAAACATGGATTGGACTCCTTAGACCTATTTTTTAAGCATTTAAATAGTTTTGATAATAATATTAAATTTACAGTTGAGTTTGAGTATATAATAATAAATTACCTTTTCTGGATATTTTATTAATTAAAAGGGATCTCCATTTACTTTTCTCGATTTACAGAAAACCAAAGCACAGTGATAGGTATTTAAATTTTCATTCTTGCCACCCTATGTCGGTGAAAAGGGGGGTTGTAATTTCACTAGTGGATAGAGCCTTTATAATTTGTTCCCAGAAATTTCTGGATTCGGAAATTGTTATACTTGAGGGATATTTTGTTTTGTAATAGTTATCCAATTAAGTTCATTGACAAAATAATTGAAAATAGAAGGGTTAAACATGATGGTAGGGTTATTGGGGTTTCTCAGTCTTTAGATTTAGAGGTATCAAAAAGTTTCATTTCATTACCACATGTACCTGGTTTGGGTGAGAAACTTTCACGGGTTTTACGTAAATTTGGTATTTATACATTTATCCAATCGTTGAGGCCAATGGGTAGTTTTTTTAGTTCTGGTAAGGATTTAACTCGGGGAAGTTTAGTAAGTGGAGTGTATAAAATTCCGTGTTCTTGTGGGAAGTTCTATATTGGTAGGACTCACCAACAATTTGTTGAAAGGTTTATTGAACACCGAAATTCAATAGAAAAAACCATACAATTAAGCAAGCCAACAGAAACTTTTTTTCAGCTTTAGCAGAGCATATTTGGTTTCAACCAGATCATTTTGTAAAATTTGATGAAGCTTTAGCTATTTCAAATGATAAGGGTTACACTCAATGGGCGAGTGAGGCCATAGAAATTAAAAAACATATGTTTGCTAACCTTTCGATAAATAGCGACACAGATAGTTTAAATATTGACCCAATTTATGATAACCTTCTAAAGAGTGAATCAACAGTCAATAAGGGAGTTAAGATTTTAATAATCACCAGGGGACTATTTTACCTGCTAGACCAAAACAATTTGCTTCAGTAATAGCTAACAAAAGGATTATTTCGCAACAGAATAATTAAAGTAATTTACAGTTTTTTTTTTTATTTTTCCTCAGTTACTCTGGCGTCCTCACTGAAGTTACTCTATAATAGCATCTTTTCCCTACGTGGATCAGTTTGCGCCAATTGTAATTTTTGTTGTTTTTTTTTTGGAGGTGGTTTTATTGGTTTTTAGTTTAATCTTGTTTTTTTTTCCTGTTCTTCTTGTGTTTCTTTCGTGCTGAAGACGCCTTGTTTGGATAGAGGCGAAATATCCGCGTTGTTTTACATTTGTTTTTTCTTTCCTCTCCACTGGCCACAGTCTCGTTTTTTTTGTTTTTTTGTTGAGATTTTTCTCTTTGTTGTATTTTTGTCATGGCTGGCCAGTTCGGCTTAAGATCTTTCAACTTTAATATTACATTAAAAAAAAATTATATCTTCTATTCTTTCCATTAAACAATTATTCTCAACTTGAACCTTTTTTATATGTATTCATTGTACGTAACTCCTTCGATAAATCATCACAATAGATCCTCTGACAGATTATCGCAAAATTATTATTAGCTGTATCAATGGGTACAATTACAAAATCATACTTTATATTAGCAATCGCATGTTTTTTCTTAGCATTACAGAAAATTGCCTCATTATTAAGATTATTTATTTTATTATATATCATATTTCTAACTCTAGTAATAATTAATTTTTACCAATTCTGAAAATTATTCTTATTAATTTTCTCTTGTTTGCACCACTTACCAATAAATAAATCTAAATCATTATTCAACCCACTAAAAACATTTGAGGGTTTAGATGATAAAGAAGACAGAATTTAGCCCCCCTTTTCATTATACTCCGAAGATCCAGTTGTTTTATTATTGCCAAATCACCTGTTATAATATGTTCGTAAGTTGGATTTACAAATGGTAAAAAATTGCTCACAATTACAAACAGGTTTCCAATTACTATCATTGTCAAATTTCTTAAGTATTAAATTATAATTAATAATCATTTGTGCTATGGTTTTTGAGAATTTATATGTTATAATTGGATTTTTTATTATAATTCAAATTACTAGGAAGGGCATGTTTCACATAAATTTAAATCCTCTATTTGTTTACTTCTAAAATTTATAGATAAATATAATCTTTTCTTCTTATTAACAGTATTATCAGACTTTTTTATAATTTTAATTATATTTAGTTTTAGCTAAAATACACACTGTATCATAAAATAGTTTAGTTTTAAAATAATATAGTGTATTATTATTTATAATCCAAAATAATTTTATTAAATTATTTCTTAATAACTTATTTAAACATTTTATCATACCAGCCATACCATTAGACTCAAATAGCTGGCACAAATCCCTCAAAGAAATAATTAAAAGTGTATGTTTTTTCTATTATTTTTCCTATGCCCTCTTGATCGATTTTACGTTTAATGGGATGATTAAAAGAAGGATGATCGGTCATTCCATTTATACAATCAACAACATAAGCAGTACCAAAAGGATGGATCCAATAATCTTCACGTTTACGTAATTTATTAACTTTTTCTTCTTTAGTTAAATTATTTAAATAAAAATTTTCTAAAATTGTGATAGTTAAATCAGTTAAAGACCAAGTACCATTATTACAGTGTTGTACTAGAAACTATATACTAGATAGTTTTTTCCCGTTAATTGTGCTCTTGTGTCCCGAAAATGTAACGTACATGTTATTAATACTTTCCCTCACATATTGTAAGCAACAGATTTTACATTCTAATAAATAAACAATATTAGTTGTTTTACAGTTTACATTACCCAAAAGTCAACATTAAAATTTTGAGTTATATAAAGTGCTTTGTACGAAAGTCCGAGGGATGAAATAATCTCGGCAAAAAAAACAACGACGGTACATTTACCAGTATCCGGTAGACCGCCTCGAATATTACTATTGTCCTTTTTAATCAATAAAAAATCAAGAAATAAAACCATAACGACACACCAAAAAAAAAAAAAATCCAAAACAAATCCGAAATTCAAGCCTAGTTCCTTCAACAATAAGACCTTTCTAACTACCAGAAACATAAACAAAATAAAATCCCCAAATAATTATCAGTATCAGGTTAAAAACGAGATCAGGGCTACGGTCTGTCGGGGAAAACTTTAAAATAATGATTCCTCCACCTCCACTAGATCCAACCTGAAATCATATGGTATGTTACAGGTAATTATTTGGTTAAGAAAGCTGTCTTCCTAAATTAGGAACTGAGATAAATAAGCACTTGAGCAAGGTCTAGACCTAAGTCAGCTATCCAATCACCTAGGATAAAACTAGCCCTTGAGGCGAATCTTAATTATTTTTTATTCTGAACATTTTGATTTTTTTTTTTTTTTTCGCGGGGGGGAGCAGAATTTTTTTGGAACAAGTCGATTCTAATAAATTGCTCTTAGAAATACATTGACAGAAACCCTCTCATATCACCATATGAATTAACAATTAAATGAAATGAGTAGAACCCTATTAATACGTCCGACCACAACTATTGAAAATATGAATTATTTGTCTGGTGTACAACTCGAACGTGAGACTAGAAATATCCCATGGTAAAAGAACGATGCATTAACCGTCTGAACCTACGAGTCAATGATATTATCATGTTCTTAGAAATACATTTTAAGCAATAGCTTTCATGCGTTTGCCATGCCATTGAAATGTATTTGTTTGTATATCATTTTATCATCTTAAATTTAAAAATCACCCCTCCCTATTAGCCATTCTTGAACTATTTAATTCAATCCTTGGAATATTTTGGACCCTGGAGCTTCAAAGGACTGTAATGGAGCTTCAAAGGACGGTAAAGAGCAATATGAAAACTAGAAAATGCACAAAAGTGCTTTCGGATTGTTTACGAGCTTAGCCCTTGAGGTGACTCTTAATTTTTTTTTATTCTGAACATTTAATTTGTTTTTTTTTGGGGGGGGGGGGGGGGCTGGGGACTTAGAAATTTTTTTGGAACAAGTCCATGCTAATAAATTGGTCTTGGAAATTCATTGACAGAAACCCTCACAAATCACTTTATGAATTAACAATCACATAAAATGAGTAGTATCCTATTAATATGTCCGACTGCACCCAGTGAATTCCTGAATTATTTGTCCGGTGTAGGAACCGAACGTGACGCCAGAGATTTTCCATGGTAAAAAGAACGATGTGTCAGCCATTTGAAGCAACAATTAAATGATATTAATATGTTCTTAGAAACACATTCTAAGCAATGGGCTTCATTTACTGACTCTACCATTGAATTGTATATGTTTATATATCATATATCATCTTTAGTTTCATAAACACCCCCCCCCTATTAGTTATTCTGTGCCTTTTGAATTCAGTCCCTGGATCATTTTGTAACCCAAACCTTAACATGATTATTAGCAGAATACGTATTATGAGTGTGACAATGTCCATCTCCCCTTAAAATATTTATTTCTGGTTGTTAACAAGAAATGGATAGACAGGGTATCGTATTGAATAAGACGGGGTCCATATACCCCCTCCCATTTTTGAAAAACGTCACGAAGAAAAAAACCTCTTGCAGCTAAAAAACGTCATGAAGAAAAACAACACATCTTGAAGTTAAAAACATCTGGAAGAAAAAAGGTCTCCGAAGTTAAGACAAAACGTCTCGAAGTTAAAAAAAAGTCAAAAAGAAAAAGTTTCAAAGTTAAAAACAACATCTCCAAGAAAAAATGTCGCGAAGAAAAAAACGTCTCGAAGTTAAAACAAAAACGTTTCTGAAAAGAAATGTCGCGAAGTTAAAACAAAACGTCCGGAAGTTAAAAAAACGCCACGGAGAAAAAAACATCTCTAAGTTAAACAATAACGTTTCGAAGAAAAATCGTCACAAATAACAAAAATATCTCGATTTTAAAAAAAGTTTCAAAGTTAAAAAAACGTCACAAAGAAAAAAACGTCTCAAAGTTAAAAAATGTCATGAAGACCTGTATTTCTAAATGTTTGGTGAACATGGTTTTTGGATTTGTTTTATTAGCCATCTGAACAAACAAGGCAATGATATTATTATATTTTTAGAAATACATTCTAAGCCATAGGGCTCATGAACTTGCAATGTCATTGAATTGTATATGTTTGTATATCATTAATCAAAATCAGTTTAAAAAAAAACATCCACGCCTACCATCCTTTCTTGAACAAGACAATTGAGAGATTAGATTCTTTTGGAGTATCGAAAAAAACTCAACTCTTATGAAGGTGGATATGCGAGAGTGAAATATGCAGAGATGACTCCACTCAAAGATAATACAAATCTGAAACCAATAGTTGATGTCAAGGGAAAACTTCTTGCTAGTGCTTATGGTAAACACGTTAGCCGTTGATAAACCCTATCGCCATCTTTCAGGTATTAGCATTCAACAGAAAGTAAAAAGAAGAAAAGCGGAATTTTCTACCAATATCATAAGCCATATCTTGTCGACGTGCCAGAACTTTTTTCCTGTGTAAAAATAACAAATAACGTGGTAATAGATGATGAAATCACAGACAAAATGCAAAGGGCATTGACAGATAATATGACCAAGGAAATTAAAGAAAATTCAATGATCATCATTGAACAGAGTCATGCCAATGACGAGATGTCTGATGAGTTTATAGATAAAACCATGTTAAGAGTCGTTTATGACCCAAAAGTGAAATAAATGTAATGTAAAGAGAAAAAGTGACGAATTATTTTTTAGAATGAGTTCAAGGCCTTCATTTTTTTTATTATGATATTCTACATACCATTATTTTAATAAAATATTTTATTACATTACTCTGTTACGTTTCCATTATTTATAGGGTACAATAGCAACTCCGGCACTTAGAATACTAATTCAAAGTCGGAGATACAAGAAAAGGAATTTTCAGACATAGATGCTACTAAAGGGCCCACAGGGAATCTACTAGAGTCGCATTACTTTGTTTATATTTCAATTATTTATAGGGTACAATGGCAACTACGGCAATTAGAATGCTAATTCAAAGTCGGAGATACAAGAAAAGGAATTTTCAGACATAGATACTACTAACGGGCTCACAGGGTATCTACTAGAGTCTGAGATAGGTTAACAGGGTTTTTACAAGAGTCTGAGAGAGATGAGCAGGGTTTTTTCCAAAATCAACACATACATACACATACACAAAGAGATAATGAGTGAGTGAGAGAGAGAGAAACAGAGAAAGACAGAGAGAGAGAGAGCGAGTTGTTTGTTTCTGTTTCTCTCTGTGCCTGTGTGTCTGACTGTCTGTTTGCCTGTCTCTTTGTGTTTGTGTGCGTGTTTTTGTTTCTCTCTCTCTCTTTTACTGTGTGTCTTACCTTCTGTTTGCCTTTCTCTGTGTGTTTTGTGTGTGTGTTTTCTGTCTCTCTCTCTCTCTGTGCATGTGTGTCTGACCGTTTGTTTGCCTGTCTCTGTGTCTTTGTGTTTCTATTTTTCTCTCTCTCCGTGCCCGTGTGTCTGACTGTCTGTCTCTGTGTCTGTCTATGTGTGTTTCTGTCTCTCTCTTTCTCTGTGCCTCTGTGTGTCTGAACATCTGTTTGCCTGTCTCTGTGTGTTTGTGTGTGTGTGCTTCTGTTTCTCTCTCTAAGCTTGTGTGTCGGAACGTCCGTTTTGCCTGTCTCTGTATCTATCTCTGTGTGTTTGTGTGGTGTGTTTTCTGCCCTTGTGTTTTACCGTCTGTTTGTCTGTCTCTGTGGGTTTGTTTGCGTGTTTCTGTTTCTGTTTCTCTCTCTCTATCACTCTCTCTCTCTCTCTCTCTCTCTCTCTCTCTCTCTCTCTCTCTCTCTCTTTCTCTCTGTGCCTAAGTTTCTGACTGTCTGCTTGCCTGTCTCTGTGTGTTTTTGTGTGTGTGTTTCTGCGTCTCTCTCTTTGCCTGTGTGTGACCGTCTGTTTGCCTGTCTCTGTGTGTGTTTCTGTGGGTTTTTGTTTCTATTTGTCTCTCTCTCTTCGTGCCTGTGTGTCAGACTGTCTGTCTCTGTGTCTGTCTGTGTGTGCTTCTGTCTCTTTCTCTGTGTGCCTGTGTCTCTGACCATCTGTTTCCCTGTCTATATGTCTGTCTCTCTCTCTCCTCCCCCCCCCCCCTCTCTCTCTCTCTCTGTGTGTGTGTTTGTGTGTCTAATCGTCCTATTGCCTGTCTGAGTTTGTCTCTGTGTGTGTTTGTTTTGTGTGTTTCTATCTCTCTTTCACTCTAAGCCGGTGTGAATTACCGTCTGTTGCCCGTTTCTGTATCTGTATTTGTGTATTTGTGTGTGTGTGTGTGTCTCTCTCTCTCTCTCTGTCTTTTTGTCTGACCATCTGTTTGCATGTCTGTGTGTCTTTCAGTGTTTTTGTGTATGTGTGCGTGGGTTTTTCTGTCTCTCTCTGTCTCTCTTTCTTTGCTTGTGTGTGTCTGACTGTCTGTTTGCTTGTCTCTTTGTGTGTTTCTGTCTCTCTCTCTCTCTCTCTCTCTTCTCTCTCTCTCTCTCTCTTCTCTCTCTCTCTCTCTCTCTCTCTCTCTCCTCTCTCTCTCTCTCTCTGTACGTGTCTGTGCATCCGACTGTCTGTTTGCCTGTCTCTTTGGGCCTGACCACCTGTTTTGCCCGTGTCAGTGTCTATCTCTGTGTGTATGTGTGCGTGTTTCTGTCTCTCTCTCTTTGTGCCTGTGTGTCTGACTGTCTGTTTGCTAAGCTCTGTTTATCTGTTTCTCTTTATTTGTGTGTGTGTGTTTTCTCTCTCTCTCTGCCTCTGTCTCAGACAGTCTGTTTGTCTGTCTTTGTGTCTGTCTGTCTCTATTTGTTTGTGTGCGTTTCTCTCTCTCTCTCTCTCTCTTTCTCTCTGTTCCTATGTTTGTATCTGCTCTCTGATCTCTGATCGTCTGTTTTCCTGTCGTAGTTTGTTTCTATGTTTGTTTCTCTCCCTCTCTCCCTCTTTCTCTGTCTGTGTGTCTGATCGTCAGTTTGCCTGTCTTTGTATGTTTGTATCTGTTTCTCTCCCTGTCTTTCTCTGTTTCCTTGTGTTTGGCAGTCCGTTTGCCTGTCTCTTTATCTATCTTTGTGTGTTTTTCTCTCTCTCTCTCGCTCTTCTCTCTCTCTCTCTCTCTTTCTCTTTCCCTCTCTCTCTTTCTCTCTCCGTGTGTGTCTGACCGGCTGTTTGCCTGTCTCTGCGTCTTTCTCTGTGTGTTTGTATGTTTGTTTTTTTCTCTCTCTCTCTGTGCCTACGTTTATGACCGTCTGTTTGCCTGTTCTGTGCCTGTCTCTATGTGTTTGTTTGTCTTTTTCTGTATCTCTCTCTCTGTGTCTGTATGTCAGACCGTCTGTTTGTCGGTCTCTTTGTGTTTGTATTTTTTCTCTCTCTCTGTCTATCTCTCTCTTTGTGTGTGTGTGTGTGTGTCTGTGTGGATTGTGGAAACATCCTGCTCATCCCTCTCAGACTCTTGTAGAAACCCTGTTAAAGTATCTAAAAAGTTAGTAGTATCTTTGTCTGAAAATTCTTTTTTCTTCCATCTCCAACTTTTGAATTAACATTCTAAGTGCTGGAGTTTTTATTGTACCCTAGAAACAATGGGACCATAACAAAGTAAATCAATGAAATATTTTTATTGAAACAATGGTATGTAGAATATCATAATAAAAAAAAAATGAATGCATTGAACCTATTCCAAAAAATAATACATCACGTTTTCTCTTGACATCGCATTTATTTAATTTTTGGGTTATGAACGAATCTTAACATGGTTTCATCTATATACTCATCAGAAATTTCATCATTATTATAACTGTGCTCAATGATGATATCTAATGGTAAACTGTCGATGATACTAGTAACGTAACAGACATTGGTGATATTATCTGACAATGCCCTTTTTATTTTGTCTGTGATTGCATTGTCTATTACAACGTTATTTTTACACAGGCAAAAGTTCTGGCAAGTCGACAAGATATGGTTTATGATATCGCTAGAAGAGTATACTTTAAAATTTCATGCTACGACTTCTCTATCATGTAAACAAATTTTCTCAAAATATTTCATCTTCACTTTTTTCAAATATGATTTAAGTGCTTATCGTTCCAATGCATAACTAAAATTGATAAAAAACCTAATAAACCAACTACTGTCGATAGCCAACCACAGATTACAATGGAGTGGCCGTATAAAAACATTTCTAAGTTCAAATAAAAAATTTAGTTGAAAAATTTCGAAATCTAAAAAAAAATTAAAGAAAATACTCAGAATAAAAAATAATAAAGATTCGCCTGTAGGGCTAAGCTCGTAAGCCACCTGAAGGCAGATTTTATACGATTTTTAGTTATCATGTTGATCTTTACCATCCCTTGAAGGTCCAGGTTCAAAATATTCCGTGGATTAAATTCAAAAGTTAAAGAAAAGCTAGAAGGTAGGGGTGTTTTTTTTAAACTAATGATGATATATGATATACAAACACATACAATTAAAGGGTATAGCAAGTGCTTGAAACCCATTTCTTAAAATGTATTTCTAAGAACATAATAATATCATTGGCTTGTTGGTTCAGATGGCTAATAAGAAAATCCAAATACCATATTCAGAAAAGCGTTCTTCGTCACATTTTTAACTTCGAGACGTTATTTTCTTTGTGACATTTTTTAACTTCGAGACGTATTTTTTCTACCCTCGAGACGCTTTTGTTATTTTTTTCGAGACGTTGTTATAGAATAGAATAAGGGTTTGTTTTTTAAACTTTTACAAGCGTTAAATCGCCGAATATAAGAATTCGTCTCACAAAAAAAAAAACATAAAGTAACCAACAACAGTCAAAATCAAATCAATGAAATTAAAATCAAGGACACCAAAACATTCAGAAATATAAAGAGATAAAAATGTAAACAAATAAAAAATTAAAGTATCTAAAATAATGTTATACCAAACCAGGTCTTGTCATATATTAAAGGTAAAAATTTAGAGTCATAAAACGGCATATAATATAATAAGCCATAAATCAAATTAAAGACAAAAACTAAAAATAACAAGAGTGTCAAAAGAGTATAGAGGGCTTCGTTAAGAGGTATTGGAGGTGTTAAGGATCTTGTGAAGGTTGGTATAAAGCTTTCTAAATATCTTTTTGTTTTAGTCTTTATAGGTTCTAGAATAGGGATGGGATTTTTGCCTCTCTTGAGAGAGGTTTCCGTTCAGGATAATGGGGAAACTGAAAAAGGTATTTAGTTTGGATGTTGGTTCTCGCATTACCACCAAAAGGGAGGCACAGATCCTGTCGATTATTTTCCCAGGGTTTTGACTTTAAACTTTTCAAAGAAGTAGGAGTAAGGCAACTTACCTTCCCATGCAATTATTTTTAAAGCCCTTTTCTGGACGGATTCCAACCTTTTGGGTTGATTTTTTTTTTAGTGAGAAGTGCCATAGAGGGCAAGCATATTAGAGAGTTGGATGAATAAAGGATATTTAAAATTCCAAAATGTGAGAAACAGGGCATTGGTATTTTGCCAAGTTCTTAAGGAAAGCTAGGCAAATATTGGCTTCCTTGGCTTTAATTGAAAACAGGGCTCCCCATTAAGATAGGAAGCTATAGTTACTCCTAGAAGTTTTTTTTTGTGTCATAATTTCACTTGGAAGAATAGATGTAAATGAGGGGGCTGTGTTTAAAAAATTGATTGTTAGTATGGTAGATGTCAATGGGTTTGCATGCATTTTATTTTTGAGGGCTTCTGTTGAAACATCTTCAAGGATTTCAAGTGGACTGCTTTTTATTTTTCCCGGTGACCTCTAGTAGAGTCATATCATTCAAAAATTTTCATAGTAAAGGGATATCTTCAACCAAATTATTTAATATTACTCTGAATAAGATGGGTCCAGTTATACTACCTTGGCGTATTCTGTTATAGACTGTTATAGGTTCAGAATAAATATTCATCATGTATTTGACCACTTGAGATCGTCGGCTTAAAAATCATGAAATAATTTTAACTAGAGAGAGTTTATCAACTAAAACATTATGGTTAACATAATCAAAAGCCTTTTTTGGGTCAACTGAGACGAGATTAGCCCAGATATCTGGTATCTCTAGGTTTTTCAGTATTGTGTTATACATATGTACTTGATAGCGGGACGTTGACACTTTTGGGACGTTTCCAAATTGTCGAATTTCAATACGTTCTGCAATTGAGACCTTGAGCTAGTCAGATGAAAATGATTCATACAGCTTTGAAAAAAGTGGTGTTAATATCATTGGTCTAACCTTGTCTAAATCGACCACGGCACCTTTTTTGAGAACTGGAGCTACGTAACCTTGTTTCCAAAGAGCCGGTAACTCGCCTGTTTTTGTGATCTTGTTGAAAATATTTACCTTTGGCTCTGAGATTTCACCAGAGAAAGCTTTTACAAGTACAATTGAAATATCCTATTCTACTAATAATCATGTTAAGTCTTGGGTTCTCCATGACCAGAATTCAAAAGTTAAAGAATAACTAGTAAGGAGGAGTGGTTTTGAATAATAAGATGATATAAGATATAAAAACGCATACAGTTCAATGGCATAGCAAGTGCTTGAACCTAATTAATTAGAATGTATTTCTCAGAACATAATAATATCATTTAATTGTTGCTTCAGGTGGCTAACACTCGTTCTTTTACCATAGGATATTTCTAGTCTCACGTTCGATTCCTACACCAGACAAATAATTCATAAATTCAATGAGTGTGGTCGGACGTATTATTAGGATATTACTCTTTTCGTATAATAGTTAATTCATAAGATGATATAGTAGGGTGTCTGTGAATGTACTTCTAAGGACAACTTACTAGCATCGACTTGTTCAAAAAAATTATAAGTCACCCAACCCAAAAAAACAAAATATTCAGAATCAAAAATAATAAAGATTCGCCTCGTAGTCTAGGCTCGTAAACCACCCGAAGGTAGTTTTAATGCGTTTTTTTTGAGTTTTCATATTGCTCTTTACCGTCCCTTGAAGGTCCAGGTTCCGAAAGATTCCAAGGATTGAATTAAAAAAGTTCAAGAATGGCTAGTAGGGCGGAGTGACTTTTAAAACTAAAGATGATATATGATATACAAAACACATACATTTTAATGGCATAGCAAGTGAATGAAACCTGTTGCTTAGAATGTATTTCTAAGAACATAATAATATTATTGACTTATAGGTTAAGATGGCTAGTGCATCGTTCTTTTACCTTAGCAAATCTTTAATCTGACGTTCGATTCCTACACCAGACAAATAATTCATAATTTCAATGGGTGTGGTCGGACGTATTAATAGGGTAGTACCCATTTCACTTAATTGTTAATTCATAAGGTGATATGTTATGGTTTATGTCAATGTATTTTTAAGAACAATTTATTAGAATCGACTTGAAGGAAATCTCAAATATTCTTGTTGTTCTTTGTTTGAGTTTTAGTATTTCTGCAGTAAATAATTCAAACAGTGCTTTTAATCTGTGCCTGTATAATTTCAAGACAGTTTGATGATTAGATAGTTTTACTGCATTTTATTTTATTTAAATTTGGAAGTTCTTCAAATTGTCTCTTTCGGGTTCATCAGCCTTTGCCAGTCATGCACAATACATTTTTCCATGTATTGTCCAACATTCTTTTCTATATTTGTCGTTTGGACAATTTTCATCTCAGTTTATACATTCTTGGTGTTCATAGTCAGTATCAACAATCGGGACTTTGGCCTAAATCGTATGTTTCCTTTGGTTTTGAATAAGTCCATACCCATATCGTGGATCTTACCGGTTGTTATGTTATTATTTGATACTTTGTGGAGTGACCTTCGTTTGGTTGTGGTATATCGGGAAACGAGCTTGTGGTAGTTTCAGAAATACAGGTGTCCATTTCAATCAGTTTAGGGTAATTGTCTAACGTTGCTGTGGTAATAGTTGTGTCCGTATGAGTTGAGCTGGTATATTCAGTATTGGATGTAGGATTTTCTTGGTTAGATTGGGGAATTCTCAAAAGACAGGGATGGCTGATGAATATTTCTTACAGAGGTACTTTTTGTAGATATTGATGTTTCTTCAGTTGTCAATTCAGTATTGTTGTTGGTGGTAATATTTAGAGATGAGGTCTTATTTTTTTTTCTAGGTTTGTATTTGAATTTATTCTTCTACAAAAATATTGCATTTAAATTTATGTATTGGTTTTGCTCGCATTATTATTTGAATTCGTTGTTGTTTCTATGCCTTTGGTACTTTTTATTATTCATTGTATTTTATTTTCCTTTGATACATCATCTTACTTGATTTGAATTGGTTGAATTTTAGGTGATGTGGTTTTTGATGTATCTTGATCAATATTATTATCTGGCTTAGCCTGAGTTGGTTGAATGTCAGGCAGTTTGGATTTAGGTGATATTTTGGGGATTATTTGTAATATTTGTAACCTCAGTTTTCGATGCCACATCAAAGATATTGGATAAGATTTGTTTGCGCCACAATCCCTTGAAGAAATTTCATATATTTGGTATTTCATTTAATAATGCATAATTCCCATCATAAAATTTTGTTCTATATCGGATGTTTAGTTGGATTTTTTGTATCTTGCTGTTGCTTTATAACATGCATGAAGCTGGAAGATCATTTATTGGTCATTTTTGTCAGCCCTTTTCCCCCGTGTGGTTATGGATTTGACTATTTCAGCCATTTTCTTTTCGAAATCGTCTATTAGTCTCTTTGACTATAGTTTGGGGATTGTAGGGGATCAGATATCTTCTTTCTCTTTTTACAACCTT
>JAPEVW010000055.1:729094-749094 GCA_027921565.1 Artemia sinica
TTTCTCTCTGCTTGTATGTCCGAGAGTATGTTTGCCTGTCCCTATGCCTGTCTTAAAGTGTTTTTGTGTATGACTCTATGTGTTTGTATGTGTGATTTTTTGTCTCTCTCTCCCCGTGCGTGTGTGTCTGAGCGTTTGTTTTTATTTTCGATATGTTGTTTTTTCTTCATGACGTTTTTTTTAACCTTCGAGATGTTTTTTTTTTAACTCAGAGAATTTTTTTTTTTGTGATGTTTTTTAACTTCGAGATATTTTTTTTCTTTGTGACTTGTTTTTATTGGAGGCTTTTCTTATTACTTCGAGACGTTTTTCTTTCGTGACATTTTTGTATTTGAGATGTTTTTTCTCTTCGCATTATTTTTTTCTTCGTGGCATTTTAAAACTTCAGAAAGTAGTTTTTTTCTTTTGTAAGGTTTTTTCTTTGAGACGTTTTTAAACTTCGAGATATGTTTTTTTTCGTGATATTTTTTCATTTCGTGACGTTTTTCGTAACGTTTTTTTACACGATCTTTTCTTTGCAACTTTTCTGTGATGTTTTCTTATGAATTTTTTTTTCTTCGAGACGTTTTTTTTTTTAAATTTTGATAACGTAACATCCTCATATGCACCGTCCTAAGTTACAACCGGGGGCTGCCCACTGACTAGCGGGGCCCCGTTGAAATCGGTTGCTAGGGGCTTAGTGAAATTGTATGCATGGGCTCCGTTAGAATTGGATGCTAAGGCTCCACTGGAATTGGCTGTTAGAGCCCCCGTTAGAATTGGTTGCTAGGGCCCCCGTCGGAATGGATTGCTAGGTCTCCGCGTATTGAGGGTTCCTCACTATTGGGCCCTGAAAGTTTTACCCCTATGCCCTCAGGTTTTTAAGTCATTGAAGAAAAATTATTACGTAAGGCCTACGTTTATATCTTTAATAGCGGGGCCCTGAAAGTTTTTCCCTGGCCCTCGTAGGTTTTTAAGCTGTTGAAGCAAAACACTCCCAATTATGGAACATCGTGTGCCGTTTATTACGTGGCCCCTCACATGTGTGCTGTCATTACGTAACATTCACGTGTGCGCCGTCTTCAGTTACAACCGGGACTTCCCCGCTGACTAGCGGGCTCTGAAGGTTTTTCCTGGCCCTCGCAGGTTTTTAAGTAATCAAATAAAAAACACTCCCTATTATGTAACAGCTCACGTGTGCGCCATCACTAAGTAAATCTCACGTTTACGCCGTCATTACGTAACACCTCACTTTTGCGCCCTCACTACGTAAAAATCATATGTGCGCCACTATTACGTAACATCTTCGCACGTGACGTTCCTCAGTTACAATCGGGGATTCCTCATTTGACCGACAATCCCTGGCCTCTAAAAAGTCACGCAGAATTGTTTCTCGTTTAATCTCAATAAATCTACAAGGGTTACACAGATTACGTCATTCTCAAACACAGGTAAAACATTCCCAAAACATGTCTGTCAAAACATTCCCAAAACTCTGTTTGCATGTCTCTTTGTCTGTCTTTGTGTTTTTGTGTGTCTGATTCTGTGTGTTTGTGTGTGTTTTTGTCACTCTCTCACGATGCCTGTGTATCTTATTGTGTGTTTTCCTGTCTCTGTGTGTCTGTCCTTGGGTGTTTGTGTGCTTGACTCTGTGTGTTTATGTGTGTTTTTGGTCTCTCTCTCACCGTGCTTGTGTGTTTGTGTATCTGACTGTGTGTGTTTTTTGTATCTCTCCCACCGCACCTATGTGATTGACCGTCTGTTTGCACGTCTTTGTGTCTATCTTAGTGTGTTTTTGTGTCTCTGTTTGTATATGTTTTTGTCTCTCTCTCCGTGCCTGTGTTTCTCAACACATGTTTGCCTGTCTCTGTGTATATGTGTTTGTTTGTTTCTGTGTATGACTCTGTGTGTTTGTATGTGTTTTTTTCTCTTTCTCTGTGTGCTTTTTTGTCTGAGCGTCCGCTTTCCAGTCTCTGTGTTTGTCTTTGGGTCTTCGTGGGTTTGACTCTGTGTGTTTTTGTTTTGGTGTTCTTGTCCATCTCTCTCTCCCTGTATGTCCGAGAGCATGTTTGCTTGTCCCCATGTCTGCCTTTGTGTGTTTTTTTGTGTATGACTCTATGTGTTTGTATGTGTGATTTTTTTGTCTCTCCTCTCCCCGTGCATGAGCGTCTCAGTGTGTCTGAGCGTCTGTTTTTATCTTCGATATGTTGTTCTTTCTTCATGACGTTTTTTTAACCTT
Organism: Artemia sinica; assembly: GCA_027921565.1. Lineage (NCBI taxonomy): Eukaryota > Metazoa > Arthropoda > Branchiopoda > Anostraca > Artemiidae > Artemia > Artemia sinica. Next base: position 731,313 of record JAPEVW010000055.1, read on the forward strand.
CGAGATTTTTTTTTTTAAACTTAGAGATTTTTTTACCTTCGAGATGTTTTTTTTCTTTGTGACTTTTTTTATTCGGGCCTTTTCTTATAACTTCGAGATGTTTTTTCTTCGTCACATTTTTTTATTTGAGATGTTTTTCTTCGCAACATTTTTTTTCTTCGTGACGTTTTTAACTTCAAAACGTAGTTTTTTCTTTGTAAGGTTTTTTTCTTTGAGCCGTTTCTTAAACTTCGAGACATTTTTTTCGTGAGGTTTTTTTAATTTAGTGGTGTTTTTTGTAACGTTTTTAGACGATTTTTTCCCACTTGACTAGCGGGGCCCCATTGAAATTGGTTGCTAGGGGCTTAGTGAAATCGGATGCAAGGACCCCGGTGGAATTGGATGCTAGGGCCCCGCTGGAATTAACTGTTAGAGCCCCCGTTAGAATTGGTTGCTAGGGTCCTTGTTGGAACTGATTGCTAGGGCCCCAGTAGAGTTTCTAGCTATGGCCCCCGTTGAAATTGGTTGCTAGGTCTCCGCGTCTCGAAGGTTCCTCACTAGTGGGCCCTGAAGGTTTTTCCCCTATGCCCTTAGGTTTTAAGTAATCGAAGAAAGATCTATTACGTAGCGCCTAAGTTTTTATCTTTAATGGCGGGGCACTGAAGGTTTTTCCCCCTGACCCTCGTAGGTTTTTAAGCAGTTGAAGCAAAAACACTCCTTATTATGTAACAACCCACGCGTGTACCCGTATTACGTAACTCTCACATGTGTGCCGTAATTACGTAACATTCACGTGTGCACCGTCTCTCAGTTACAACCAGAACTTCCCCGCTGGGATTAGCGGGCCCTGAAGGTTTTTTACTGGCCCCCGAAGGTTTCTTAAGTAATCAATGAAAAAAACACTCCTATTATATAACAGATCATGTGTGCGCCGTCATTACATAACACTCACGTTTACACCGTCATTACGGAACACCCCACTTTGGCGCCCTCACTACCTAACAACCATATGTGCGCCATCATTACGCATCATCTAGGTGCGTGACGTCCTCAGTTACAACCGAGGATTCCTCACTTGACCGACAGTCCCTGTCCTCTAACAAGTCACGCGAATATTCTTCAATCTCAATAAATCTACAACGTTACGCAAGATTACGTCATTCTCAACACAGGTAATCATTCCCAAAACAAGTGTCGTTGACCCTCAAAACCAATTTGGTCATTAAAAAAAACTTGCAAAAACTTACAAAATTCTCTGTGCAAAAAACCTACGTAATTGACAAGGTAATTCGAAGTTCCTAGCGCAATGATGCTTACTTAACAGCTCATTAACTTCAATATGTAACATTTGCTAGACTGTATGCAGTGAAACGTGAAAGCCACCTATACGCTTGGTTAACCAGGTGTACTATACCGTTACATAAAAAACAAATGTACTATTATATTGCGTAGGATCCAGGTGCGCGTAAAAAACGTCTTAAGGGGTTAGTAGCTCCAATAGTATACCCCCTATTGCTCGATTTAAAGTGCCTTTGAGGATACTACTCGCGCTGCCGTGGAGAATAAGGTGTTCGTAGCTGCCAAGTTTTATATCGGTGTAGCTTCAGGGACTGCTTGAAATACACTGGCTTATGCTTCTATTATATTTATATTGGACGTGACGTCTCTTACTAGGTTGCTAGCTACCGCTGCAACCCGAAAGCATAATAATATTCTATATGGCTCCTTCTATTTGCATGATCGATCAAGCAGACATCTTCATTTACCTTGGTAGTATTATTAGTAAAGACAGTGGGTGCCATGAAGGTGTTAAAAGTAGAATTCAAGGCTAAGGGTGTTTTTCCTCAGTTGAAAAAAGTTCGGAAGAGTAGGAAGATAAGTCTGTGAACCAAGATTAGATGCTACAGTGATGACAGCGGTTAAAAATGGTTCTGAAGCATGGGCGCTCCAAAAAACGGAGAAAGGTTTTCTAGATGTGTGTGTGTTTTTTTATAGAGAAATGCTTACATACATATTGTTTTGGGTACCCGGTTACGACTGACTGACCGTGTTTCAAACAATAGGTTGTACAAAAAGTCTGGTGCAATCCTGCTATCTAGGGCTATAATGAGAAAAAGTTTTAGATGGCTAGGGCTCGTCCTGCTGATGAACAATGACAGATTGTCAAAGATTGTCCTATTCGGCTAGCCGCCTAGGGCTAAACGGGAAGCAGGTCGTCCACAGATGGGGGGGGGAGAGTTCAAGTCAAGATGAATTCTATTTTTTCAAAGTGTACTAATATCCCATGTTATCTGCCTTGACGAATTTGTAAGAAAACGAGGTTTCTATTGGTCTCCAGATTCTAATCTCAAAATTCTAATCCCTCTATATCCAAAGAATTGATTTTTTAATAAAGATACCGGCCGGCATTTGATTGAACATCATTGTGTTTCTCACGACTAACCTTAATAAATCGACCTGATCTTGGATCAAACTTAAATTAAACCTTACTTTTACCCTGGAAACTAAACATCTTACGAAGTAAAATAAAAAGAGAAACCGATTAATTCAAGTCTCAGTATCCTACCAAAAAGAGAGAGTAAGCCTGACTGAATTAGTTGTAAAAGTAATATGAACTTGGCAATACGTAACATTTAATGAGAAAGACACACAGAAGGGAGGGAGAGAGAAAATATATAAGACGGGAACAGAGGCAGAAAGCAAGGAGAGAATTTGAAAGACCCCTGCGGTAGGATAAAAGTTTAAAAGTACAAGTGTACTGTTTTACTAGTAAGGGTAACATTATTTCTGAATATTACAAAATTTGATATCTACATTTATTTTAAGTGTTTAAGAGGAAAAAACTGCCTGATCTGGTATCAGGTTACCCTGTCAAAGTGGACAACTACCCTCCTTCCTTTCTCGGTTTATTGGATTAAATCGGTTATGACTGCTGTCCTGGCTAATAAACATTTTCCCTCTGAAGGTCGTCATCTATTTTCATTTATATACATTAAATACATTTATACCCAATACACACATGAATTTTACTTAAAAAATATCAGTTTTATTTATTAACGAACTTTACGATAAGCCTTGTTCAGAGGCTTTGAGTTAAGGACTTCTCTGACAATAATGCTACTGTGGTTCAAATTTATGAAAGTTTGGGCACTAAACATTAAGCTCTGACACATTCTTATTATTTATGACATCATTTGTCAAATTCTTGACAGCCAAAAACACAGTTTTTGGAGATTTATCCTACAAGAGAGAGGCTTTCGACACTCTAATCTCTACGATTAAATTGCTTTCATCAGCTTAAGTAGAGGCTCAGAATGAATTTAGACGTAGCAAAAAAATTCGAAGATTAATTAATTGATAAATGAATTTCAGAAACACGCAAGACAACAGGGAGGAGTTTGCATTTAAAGTACAAAGGCCAAAAAATAAACATTCCCCTCCATATACACCCACCTAGGTCTAATTATAGCCTACCTTTCCATTTTTGTTGTTTCAAAACCTTGATTTTTTTTAGAGCGAAACCATAGTTTTGTCAGTGTTACCACGTTAAGTCACACGGTTTTTTTTCTTCTCCAAAATTTAGGCTATAAATGAATTTTCTCAAACTCGTGGCCTATCTAAATCGTTTTTACAGGCCAGGAAACTCAGGGTGCCAATTTTTGATAAACAATATGGAATCATTTTCAATGAAATTTTTATTGATGCATGCATGCATAAATAAATACAAAGTTGATAGTTTAAAGAGATTAGATATGTATGGTTTTGTATGATTCCACTAATCATGGGTGCCCATAATCTGAATTTTAGGGGGGGGGGGGGGACTTACCTGGTCTAATAGGTACTTCCAATGCTTTATAGGCCTAATAGAAATCTCAAAACAGAAATATAACGCAGAATCATTCAACCAGGGAGAGGGGGCTGGAGGCCCCCTCTTCCCCCCCCCCATATGGGTGCCCATGCACTTAACCACTTTAAAAATTCAGATGATTCATTTTCACTCTTTTATGTAACAGTTTTTAAAAATCAAAGGTTTAAACAGATGACGCAGCTATCCTCGGCCAAAATCTTGTATTTGCGTTTTTCAGTTTATCGAGAACGTTACAAAACAGTGATTTTTCTTATTTTTGGGACGGGAGAAATAGATGAAGATACATATCTCGCATTGATGTCAGTTCATGAAAATTTTACTACTGAGGAGTTGATATATTTTTTAAGTCTAGGAGCGGGATTTGTGATTATTTCGTCTTTTCAATAAAAATGCCAAAAAAGGCCTTTTCTGATGAAAATACATCCCAAAAAGTTTATTTATCAAAATCTAGAGTGCGGGAATCTAGGAGGTACAAGCGCCCTTGTCCATCCCCTGGATTGAAATCACTTGAATCTCATCAATAGGATTTCCAAAGTCCTTTGTCTTCTCGTAATTGCCACTCGTTTTTCTGCTGGATGTTGGTACTAGATTTAGATACTGGATGTAGGTACATTGGTACATTTCATGTGGGTACACTTTATCAAAAACTGACCCTATCGATGGAACATGTATTTGAGTCATAAAAAATCTCAAGGTGCACCAATTAAATTTAATAGATAAAGGAAAATTGCATTGGATGCCAACAAGAAGATTATTCCTTGTCTTTTAATTATTTTTTTTATCGAGTTTTTACTGTCTTTGCGTGAAGTTAGCAGCTCAAATTGTGTGTATACTGTTGATTCCTGGATGATTTTGGGAGTTCAAATTTTAATTTCAACTTTCAAGGTCAATAGGAGTTTGTATCTGCTCTGTCTGAGCGAGCAATAACTATGTATTTATATATTTTTTTTTCTCGAAGACGAGATTAGATTGGTTACAAGTTCGAGAAAATTTGTATATACTTAAAACCTTGTGTTTGGAAGCACACTTTTCATTTAAATGAAATCACACGGCTATGAGAATTTCCCCTTGAAAAAATCCTCACGTAAGAATTCTATTAAATGAAGACAAAAAAAAAAACTTATTTTGTCTTGAGACAAAAAATTAAATTTATTCTAAATAACAATTGCAAAAAATTCCTTAAGATCTTTGAAGTGTTTGAACAGTTTATTAGTCTGGTACATTAGATCAAAAAATTAAACTAGAATAAACATAACTTAAGGGGAATAGGATCATATTCCTATGACAGAGAAAAACCCACGTTTTTTCTTATGAACAGTGAATTAAACAGTTTAAGTATAAAAAAATATGCCTAGAGGAAGACCCTAAAAACGAAAATATGTAACTGTTGTAAAGGATAATTCGTTGGAACAAGAGAAAATTTTATTCCACTACTTGAACTATCAAACGTGGTGAGACCAAGAGAATGACTAGAAAAACAAAAATTCACAATGGATGAAATGAACAGCTTGGACCATCAAATGAAACAAGATCAATCCAAACAGCTAAAGCAAAGGGCAGTGAAATATGTATCAAGTGATGAAACTCTAAAATGAAGAAAAAAAAAAAAAAACTATGAAACGAAAGTGAAGAACTAAGATATTTGCGGTTAGAAGACTTGCGACAACGAGGTTCAAAACAAGCCAAAACAAAAGTGAAGAACAAAGAAATGTGAGGTTACAAGACAATCGACAGCAAGAATCCGAATGAATCAATTACAAAATTGAAATACCCAGAAATGAGCGGTTAGAAGACAAGTGATAGCGAGACTCAGAACGAATCAAAAACGAATTTGAAGAACAAACACATATGCGGTTAGAAGACTCGCAACAACGATTATAAAAAGGAATTAAAAACGAAATTGAAGAACAAAGAAATGCGCAGTTAGAAGACAAGCTATAGCGAGAATCAGAACGAGTCAAAAACCATATTGAAAAACAAAGAAATATTTGGTTAGAAGAATAACAAAGTAAAAAGCAAAAAATATGCGGTAAGAAGACAAGGGATAGCAAGAATCAGAACAAGTCAGATCATCATATGGATAGAGAGATAACTTTTTTTTTTTTTTTTTTTTTTTTTTTTACAAAAAATGTCACAAGGCCAAGGCAACAAAGAAAATAATACAATAATATAACGACTGTTAGCACATAAATAAACATTTCAGGAACATATAAAAAAATAATTAAAAAACTTCCCGTAAAAGAAGTTATTCAAAGAAAAGTAATGAACCGCAATAAGCTACAGACGAACAGAAATAATGTCCTATAACAGTCTCAAAGTTGAAACTACCAGACATTACTACGAAAGAATAAATGAAACCCAAAGCAAGCAGAAATTAAAATGAATAACCATATCAATCATAAAGATAACATAAATTTAGACCAATGGATACATAAATACAAAAACAATTGAAAATTAAATTGGCTGCTCAAGTAAACTTGTAACGGACAAAAAAATACTGCAGGCAGGATTTTGGATACTCGTTCCTCCTTTTCTAGCCGTTCTAACTATATTGTGTCTAAACTGTTCTAACTGTTCTAACTGCATTGTGTCTAAACAGTTCTAAACTGTATTGGGTCATTAGCATTTTGTGAAAGCTATTTGTATTTTGAACAGAGAGCTTGAATTTTTCAAATATTGACAAAAAATAAAACAAATCACTATAATGAACCGAGATAATGAGAAAGAACTAATGAAAAGAAACTAAGTGCTAAATTGATTATAATAATGATTTCTGGAAATCAAAGCAATTTAAGGTTTTACTAGACTGTATTTTTTTTTAATGTTATAAATATAAAAAATATTGTTAATGTGGAATGTGTTCAGTAATGCACAAAAGAAACAATTGGTCTTAGAAATTTTATGGCTACAGGAAGGGGAGAGACAGTAGCCAGAATCCCGTTTGTACTAGTTATTGTTCTTTTTAAGTTTAACTTGCGTGTTCTGTTTAACTTTTCCCTTCTAGACTGACCAGCCTAGAGGGGGGCTTAATTGCTTCTACTACTTTTGGACGCGAACTTGATATATAATTAAGTAGAAAAAGAGTTTAGAATTCCCTCATAAAAACAAGGTTTATTATACGGCACAGTAGCACGTGGAAATTCAATTTCCTTTAAAATACGTGAAAGATCACTATCACATAAAATAACGCTACAGCTAACAGGATATATGAGCTATAAAATATGTTTATATAGAAATACACACACACACACATATATATATATATATATATATTATAATATATATATATATATATATATATCTATATATATATATATATATATATATATATATATATATATATATATATATATATATTATATATATATATATATATATATATATATATATATATATATATATATTAATATATATATATATATATATATATATATATATATATATATATATATATATAATATATATATATATATATATATATATATATATAATATATATATATATATATATATATATTATATATATATATATATATATATATTAAGAAATTTTTAATTTCTAAACGCTATTAGACCATAAGTCTTCTGAAAAGTGTTTTTTCTTTTTTTCTATAAATAAAATTAGTTCTTCCTGCCTTTTCTTTCATTTCTTTCTACATGCTACCGCATGTTTCACAAACACTTTGAAAATCAGAGGCTATTCAGATTTTTTTTTTTTTTTTAAATACGACTATGTCCAGCTATATGAGGCCAATACACCGTTATTAGACGTTATTGCACTTGGCTGACCTGTCTAGAAGGGGGCTTAATTACTTCTATTAATTTCAGGACACAAGCTTGATTTATAATTGAGTTGAAAAGAGTTTAGAATTCCCTCATATAGCAAGGCTTTTTATACGGGATAGTAATACGAGAAAATTCAATCATGGTTGCAGTGGCAGCTGCAACCTAGTAAAGAGCAAACCACAGCCCAGAGTAATCAAAAGTTGAAACACCTGTTTGCAAAAAAACTATCTAGTGAGAGAAAATTGTCATCTGACACTGAATCAGGAATGGTAACTATTGTTTCGTTTGATCTTAAAAGTAAAAGTTTATTGCGAAAAAAATTTATGGTGATTTCGAAAAAGAGCCTGAAAGCATTGAAAATGGCTTCAAATCGAAATAAAAAGTGCACCATTGGAATCAGCATGGTCTAACACCTTATGTAGAATAATTACAGTCCCCCACCTTGAACATCAACGAAAATGACGTTTTTGTATGGGTAGCACTGATCTGTCTCTCTTTTTTTCTAGCAGGGCAAGGGGTTGGCCAGAGCATCATAGAGAGGTGTGTAATAGCTCATTCGATACGTAATTAAATTTTTAGTGCCCTTTTTAAATGACCAAAAAGATTGGAGGGCAAATAGCCCCCCTCCCTACAGGCCCCTCCCCCCAACTAGTCCTATAAAAATTTTGAGATAATCATTTCGTTTAACATATTTCAAAGGTCCAATATATATGGTTTTGATGATGGTATGACCCTCCATAGCCCCTGGGGAAGGGTTGTATGTGGTATCGAGCATATCGATATCGCGCGTATCGGTATCGGCGTATTGGTATCGCATGTATCGTATGGGGAATATCGGTATCGGTATCCGCTGTTGTTTTTTTTTCAGTCATTTTCTAGGCTCATTTTTTAAAGCATGTCCCGGCAAGGTATCATGGCTGCAGCGGCAGCTGCAACCTAGTAAAGAGTGAACCACAGTCCATAGTAACCAAAAGTTAAAAAACGCATTTTGAAAAAAACTCCCTAGTGAAAAAAAAAATTCCATCTGCCACTGACTCAGAAATGTTAACATTATTTTGGTTCGTCTTAAAAGTAAAAGTTTATTGCGAAAAGAAATTTATGGTGATTTCGAAAAAAAACGCCTCAAAGCCCTCGAAAATGGCGACAGGTCAAAATGAAAAGTGTACGATTGGAATCAAAATGGTCATCACCTTATACAGGGAAGTTAAATTCCCCTTCCCTGTACAACAAGGAAAATCACTTTTTTGCATCGGTAGCGCTGATCTGTCTCCCGTTTGTTTGTTGTGTTTTTCTTATTTTTTTCAACAGGTCTAGCGGCTACCACAACATCATAGAGAGATTCTAATGGCTCAATCAAAAGCTATTTTTCATATCTACGTGCTTTTTTAAATTCTGCCATCTGCAAGTGCCATATGGTACTAATGGCTTTTTTGTGCTATTTCTCAAAGGGTTTCACCGTAAATAGGTTATATCAATCAACACGGTTTGAACTTCAAGAGCAGTTTGAAGTTTCTTTAATATCATTTTATATTTGACAATAGGACCGTTGAAAGTAATATGTTCAGTATAAATTCAATTTAAATATTTAATTATAGCAGAAAAGGGGGAATGCTAATTGAATTTTGAGTATAAAAAGATAATTATGAAAATAAGGAAGTATATTTTTACTTTGAAATAAGTTGAGCTTTCTTGTTTGCAAAATGAACATGCAGAAATTTATGTACAAAATTATTTTCTAAGTTTTACAATCGCCTTTTTTAAATACATTTTTGTGAGTTTCTGTAGGTAGAAAATTTCTTAAGATACTACCTTAATCTTAACAGTACTAACGGTGAAAATATATTGCTTTATGAATTCATTTTTTTTTAATTACTAGCGAAAATCCTGTTGTGGGAACAACTTATGTTTTTGCAATGAACGTCATTTTTGTAATAAGACCCAAAAAGCGTTAAAAAAAAAAAATATATCTTCCTTGGATTTGCCATAAATTTGCTGCTTACGCTGAATAACCAAGTAAGCAAATATATCGAAGAAAAGGAGACGCCTGTAAGGGTATTTGAGTCCTTTACGTACACGTAAAGGAACCAAAAGCTTCCCCGAAAAAGAGAATTTTCTAAAATAGTGCACATTTCAACTGGATTCAGAAATACTACACTTTAATAGCATGAATCGTGCTTCAAAAACTCCGGCTTGCTACAGGATTATTTAAAAAAATAGGACGTTAGCCCAATAAGTTTTGTCATAAAGTTCATAGTGTTAAACTGTAATTGAGGAGCGACTCAGCTAAATTGTAACCAAAACTCAAAAATGGAATTTTGATAACAATTGATAAGAATTGGGTTTTTATGCAGATTGCAAATATATAAATTTCATTGCGTTTAATATCTACTCACCAAAGGCTCCAAGCCTCAGAAGAAAAGGGGATTTTGAGGGATTAAGGGATTTTGAAAACAGGGAGCCTGATTTTCGAAAAAGGGAGAAACACCCCCCAAAAGTCAATAAATATTAATGTAAATCAGACCTTCAGATTCAGCGTATCAGAAAATGTTACTGTGGGGGGTTATGATCTCTTTTCTGCATAAATGTGGAATTGTATATTTTTGCCAGAAGACTGATCACGGAGGCGTTTCTATTTGTATTTTTTTTTGTTCTAGTGACCTTTTTAAGAGACCGTAAAGATTGGAGGGCAACTAAACCTCCTCCCAATACCTAATTTGTCTCTTATTTTGTATTTGAATGTTATGATTTGAGATCAATTTGACAAAAAAAATCCTCTCCTTCAACTATCTACAAACGTATACTACAGAAGGAGGTCTAATGTTAAGATCTTTAAACGACAAAGCGACGGTTCTGCATAGGGGGCATTCAGATCAGAGAAAGAAGACATTCTGATTCAGAGAGATCAGAGAGAGAAGACAGTCTGATTGTGATGGTAAGTATTCAGTTTAGTTTATTAACATTGATAACTTGTGTCTTATGTTTCCCAAAATGTTTAAGATAGTTTATTTTTACAAATAAAAAACGTTTGGTAAAATTCTACGGTACTGTTTTATTAGCTGTAAACCATGCAAGAAGTGAAGTTTGGCTAATGCTAATGGAACAAAACAAAAATAGGATAAAAATATAATAGTTTAGAAACAAAATTTGGCTATTTATTTGCACATTAAGGGGGCAGGGGGTAAAGCATAGCATATATTAAATACGTAACCTAGCCTAGGTACCTTCCCCCCTAAAATCCCAAAAAAATAAAGTTTAAATATCGTAAACGCAGTTAGAAACCACTGTTTGCAATCCAATTCTCTGTTGAAAGAACCTGTTTGACTAGTTTTCCAGAATTTAAGTACTTTTATCATATATCTTGCGTGGCTTACAGCTAATAGAACAGTACCAACTCTACTTTAGCTACTTTGGCTATCGTTCTTCCTATAAATTCCACTATCTGCAAGTTTCAAATAGCACTAAAAACGGCACTTTTGGTGACATGTCTCAAGTGGAAAAGCTATGGCGAGTGGGCTACTAGAACTGTTTAGAGTGATGTTTAATGGCTCATTTTGAAAACTTTTGCTCATATCTACGTGTTTTTTTTTTTTTTTATCAATTTTACCATTTATATATATATATATATATATATATATATATATATATATAATATATATATATATATATATATATATATATATATATATATATATATATATATATACATATATATATTGAAATTTTGAATTTCTTACCTTATTAGACCAGAAGTCTTCTGAAAAATATTGTTTTTTCTTTTTTCTATAATAAAATTTAGTTTTTCCTGCCTTTTCTTTCGTTTCTTTCTAACATGCTACCGCATGTTTCACAAAGATTTTGAAAATCAGAGGCTCTTCTGATTTTTTTTTTTTTTTTTTTAATACGACTATTGTCCAGCTCTATGAGGCCATGCACCGTTATTAGACGTTATTGCACCTGGCTGACCAGTCTAGAAGGGGGGTTTAATTGCTTCTACTAATTTCGAATGAAAGATCTTAAGCCGAACTGACCAGCCATGACAAAAAAATTGCCATCAGAGAGAAAAATCTCAATGAACAAAAAAAACAAACAAAAAAACAACAACACTCGTTTGTTGTTGTTTTTTTTTTGTGTTTTTTTTTATTGAGATTTTCCCCTCTGTTGGTTTCTACTAATTTCAGGACACAAACTTGATTTATAATTGAGTTGAAAAGAGTTTAGAATTCCCTCATAAAGCAAGGCTTATTATACGGGATAGTAATACGAGGCAATTCAATTTCCTGTAAAACATTTGAAAGATCACGCATAAAATAACGTTAATGGTTACAGGACAACGCTAGCCCAACGTTAGCACAATGACTAATCGGTGCCATTGCTAGAAGTTGATACTAAATTAATAAAAAAGATACAAAGTTAGCCCAAAAGAATCTCCCTGCTACAAAAATTAAGTGGTTTTTTTCACTTCGAGAATCTGTTGCGTTCTGTCAAATAGATTCTAAATCATAGGCAGCGCGCTAGCGCTGCCTAAGTAAAGAACGATGTGGGCACAATGTGTGTGTTTTTTTCCCTCCATACACGGGCACTTCGTATCCAAAAAGTTGTCTTAGAAACTTCGAAAAGGGCTCATTCGATTGGAAATTGGAGTGGCTAGTGCCCCTTTTAATTGTCGAACGTGATTGAAGGGCAACTAGCCCCCCCCCACACGCCCATCATTCCCCCCAACATATCCAATCAAAATTTTGAGATAGCCATTTTGTTCAGCGTAGTAGATTTCCAGATAGAAAATATGTTTTTGAGGAGGACACTACCCCACAACTCTCGGGGCAAGGATTTTAAGTTATGCCCTAAAGGCATATAAGAACGATGTTGGTACAACGTACAATTTATTATTTTTTCCTTTAGAGCAGGGCACTTCATATGGAAGGGGTCGTCGTAGAAACTTTAAAGGTGCGCATTGGATTGAAAATTGAGAGTTCTAGTGCCCTTTTTAATGGTCGAAAGTGATTGGAGGGCAACTAGCCCCCCCCTCACGCCCATCATTCCCCCAAATACATTTGAATCGTTTTAAATAGTCAAAAATGATTGGAGGGTCAACTAGACCCCCCCCCCCCCCCTCATGCCCATCATCCCCCCCAATCACATCAAATCAAAATTTTGAGATAGCCACTTTGTTCAGCGTAGTTTGATTTCCAAATAGAAAATATGTTTTTGAGGAGGACACTCCCCACAGCCCTCAGAGCAAGGGTTTTAAGTTATGTCCTGGGGGCATAGAAGGTTTTTATAGAAGGCGTTGTCGTAGAAACTTAAAAACAGGCTCTTTCGATTGGAAATTTGAAGGGCTAGTACCCTTTTAAAAAAATAGTCAAAAAACCCCCCCCCCCCCCCCCCCCCCCCCCCCCCCCCCCGCCCCCCCCACCCCCCCCCCCCCCCCCCCCCCCCCCCCCCCCCCCCCCCCCCCCCCCCCCGATTGACCCCCCCCCCCCCCCCCCCCCCCCCCCCAGGGCACCCCTCCCCCCCCCCCCCCCCCCCCCCCCCCCCCCCCCTCCCCCCCCCCCCCCCCCCCCCCCCCCCCCCCCCCCCCCCCGCCCCCACTAGACCCCCCCCCCCCCCCTCACACCCATCATTCCCCCAATCACATCAAATCAAAATTTTGAGATAGACACTTTGTTCAGCGTAGTTGATTTCCAAATAGAAAATATGTTTTTAAGGAGGACACTCCCCCACACAACCCTCAGGGCAAGGGTTTTAAGTTATGTCCTGGGGGCATAGAAGGTCTTTATAGAAGGCGTTGTCGTAGAAACTTCAAAACAGGCTCTTTTGATTGGAAATTTGAAGGGCTAATACCCTTTTAAATAGTCAAAAATGATTGGAGGGCAAGTAGCCCCCCCAAGCCCATCATTCCCCCAAACACATCAAATCATTGAGATAGCCATTTCATTCAGCGTAGTTGATTTCCAGATAGAATATATATTTTTGAGGGGGACACTCCCCCACAACCCTCAGGGAAAGGGTTTTAAGTTATGCCCTGGTGGGCATAACTTATGGAAGGGGTCATATGGAAGGGGTCGTCGTAGAAACTTCAAAAAGGGCGCATTCGATTGGAAATTGAGAGTTCTAGTGCCCTTTTTAATGGTCGAAAGTGATTGGAGGGCAATTAGCCCCCCCCCCCTCACGCCCATTATTCCCCCAAATACATCAAATCAAAATTTTTAGATAGCCACTTTGTTCAGCGTAGTTGATTTCCAAATAGAAAATATGTTTTTTGAGGGGGACACTCCCCCACAACCCTCAGGGCAAGGGTTTTAAGTTATGCCCTGGTGGCATATAAGGTTTTTTATAGAAGGCGTTGTCGTAGAAACCTCAAAAAAGGCTTATTCGATTGGAAATTCAAAGAGCTAGTGCCCTTTTTAATGTTCGAAAGTGATTTAATGGCAACTAGCCCTCTCCAACGCCCATCATTTCCCCAAATACATCCAATCAAAATATTGAGATAGCCATTTTGTTCAGCGCAGTTGATTTCCAGATAGAAAATGTGTTTTTTGAGGAGGACAATCCCCCAGAGCCTCAGGGCGAGGGTTTTTAGGTTATGCCTTGGGGGCACATAAGATTTTGATTGAAGGCGTTGTCGTAGAAACTTCAAAACAGGCTCATTCGACCGTAAATTCAAAGGGCTAGTGCCCTTTTTAATAGTCGAAAGTGATTGGAGGGCAAATAGTCCCCCACGCCCATCACTCCCCCAAACACATCTAATAAAATTTTGAGATAGCCATTTTGTTCAGCGTAGTTGATTTACAGAGGGAAAATATATTTTTGAGGAGGACACTCCCCCACAACCCTCAGGACAAGGGTTTTAAGTTATGCCCTTGGGGCCTATAGGGTTTTTATAGAAGGCGTTGTCGTAGAAACATTAAAAGAGGATGAGGGCATATAAGGTTTTTATAGAAGACGTTGTCGTAGAAACTTCAAAAGGGGCTCATTCATTGGAAATTCTAAGGGCTAGTGCCCTTTTGAATAGTCGAAAGTGATTGGAGGGCAACTAGCCCCCCCCCATGCCATCATTCCCCAAACACATCGAATCAAAATTTTTAAATAGCCATTTATTCAGCGTAGTTGAAGGTTTTGGAAATTAGGTCTTTAAGTATGACAACCCCTCCCCCCACAACCCTCAGGGCAAGGGTTGTAAGTTATGCACTGGGGCATATAAGTTTTTGTTGAAAGTGTTGTCGTAGAAACTTCAAAAGGGCTCATTCAATTGGAAATTGAAACGGTTAGTGCCCTTTTTTAATAGTTGAAAGTGATTGGATAGCGACTAACGCCCCTCTCATGCCACCATTTTCCCAAACACATCGAATTAAAATTTTTAGATATCCATTTTGTTCAACGCAGTTGAAAGTTCTGGAAATTTTGTCTTTTAGGATGATAACCCTCAGAGCCCTGAGTGCAAGGGTGTAAGTTATGCCCTGGGGCATATGAAGTTTTTATTGAAAGCGTTGTCGTGGAAACTTCAAAGGGCTCATTCAATTCGAAATTGAAAGGACTAGTGCCTTTTTAATAGTTCAAAGTGATTGGATAGCAACTAACGCCCCTCTCACGCCCACCGTTTTCCAAAACACATCCAATCAAAATTTTGGATATCCATTTTGTTCAACGTAGTTGAAAGTTCTGGAAATTAGGTCTTTTAGGAAGAAAACCTCCTCAGAGTCCTCAGTGAAAGGGTTGTAAGCTATGCCCTGGGGGGCATATAAGTTTTATATAGAAAGTTGTTGTATAAATCCTTGGCAGCGCGATCGCGCTGCCTAAGTAAAAATGAGGACACTCGAGAACGATACAAGAAACGGGGACTAAGTAAAGAGGAAGACACTTCCCCACAACCCTCAGGGCAAGGTTTTATGTTATGCCCTGGGGGCATATAAGAACGATGTTGGCGCAATGTATTATTATATAGACAATGTATATAGAGAAGGGCACTTGATATCGAAGAAGTTGTCGTAGAAAACTTCGAAAAGCGCTCATTCAAATTGAAAATTGGAGTGGCTTGTGCCCTTTTTAACATTCGAAAGAGATTGGAAGGCGACTAACACCCCTTCCACGCCCACAATTTTCCCGAAACACATCCACTCAAAATTTTGAGATAGCCATTTTGTTCAGAGTAGTTGATTTCCAGATAGAAATTATGTTCTTGAGGACAGCCCCCCACATCCCTTAGGGCAAGGGTTTTAAGCTATGCCCTGGGGGCATATAAGGTTTTTTTTTATAGAAGGTATTTTCGTATAAAGTTTAAAAAAGGCTCATTTGATTGGAAATTCAAAGGGCGAAAGTGAAAGTGATTAGAGGGCAACTAACCCGCCTCTCATGTCCACCTTTTCCCCAAATACGTCTATTAAAAACTTTGAGATAGCCATTTTATTCAACGTAGTCTTAAGTTTTGAAAAATAGGTCTTTCAGGATGACAACCCCCCCCCCCACAGCCCTCAGGGCAAGGGTTGTAAATTATGCCCTTGGGGCGCATAAGGTTTTTAAGGTTTTTATTTAAAGCGTAGAAACTTCAAAAGGGCTCATTCAATTAGAAATTGACAGGGATAGTGTCTTTTTTAATAGTTGAAAGTGATTGGAGAGCGACTAACGCCCTCTCACGCGCACCATTTTCCCAAACACATCCAATCAACATTTTGAGATATCCATTTTGTTCAACGTCGTTGAAACTTCTTTGAAGTAAGGTCTTTTAGGATGATAACCCCCTGTGAGCACTCAGTGCAAGGGTTGTAAGTTTATGGCCTGGGGGGCATATAAAGTATAAATAGAAAGTTGTTATAGAAATTTCAAAAAGGTCTCCAAACTAAATGTTGCCATAAGATTAAATCAAAATGCACTGTGTTAATACTAACTCCCCAATAAGGCATCTCAGCAGTATCCCAAGAACGACTGAGGATGTTATGTTCAAAAATTTAGGGGCTGCTTCTGCTCATAAAATTTAACCAAATCTAAATAACGTAAGTGTATCCAAGCTATCAAAGAAAGTAAACCGATTTTTTTGCGAATGGTGTCAAGTTTTCCATTTCAGGTCAACTAGAGGAGGTATAAAACTAAACTAAAACACTACTATTTGTGTCCAGATTTTTAAGAGGGTGTATGTTGTTAAAAATTGTACTAAAAAATAATACTAAAGTATTATTTTCTTTTTCTCTGAAAAGACTATGTCAATATAAAACGAACAGAAATTAATCAAAAATACTATTTTTCCACAAAATAAGTTTTTCAAAGATAAGTAAAGAACTCCATTAAACAAAACATGAGCAAAATAAAATCAAATAATCTACCAAGCGTGAAACTACCACAAATTCAATCAAAATTTTGAGATATCCTTTTTTGTTCAACGTAGTTGAAAGTTGTTGAAGTAAGGTCTTTTAGGATGATAACCCCCTCTGAGCCCTCAGTGCAAGGGTTGTAAGTTATGACCTGGGGGCATATAAAGTATAAATAGAAAGTTTGGTTATAGAAATTTCAAAAAGGGCTCCAAACTAAATGTTGCCATAAGATTAAATCAAAATACACTGTGTTAATACTAATTCCCAATAAGGCATCTCAGCAGTATCCCAAGAACGACTGAGGATGTTATGTTCAAAATTTAGGGACTGCTTCTGCTCTTAAAATTTAACCAAATCAAAATAGCGTAAGTGTATCCAAGCTACCAAAGAAAGTAAACCGATTTTTTGCGAATGGTGTCAAGTTTTCCATTTCAGGTCAACTAGAGGAGGTATGAAACTAAACTAAACCCTACTATTTGTGTCCAGATTTTTAAGAGGGTGTATGTTGTGAAAAATTTGCTGAAAATTTTTCTCCAATATACAAATATCAGGCCAAAACTATAAATTCTTAAAAAAACGAAAAGATTTAAAGTATTATTTTCTTTTCTCTGAAAAGACTATGTCAATATAAAACGAACAGAAATTAATCAAAAAATACTTTTTCCACAAATAAGTTTTTCAAAGATAAGCAAAGAACTCCATTAAACAAAACATGAGCAAAAAATAAAATCAAATAATCTACCAAGCGTGAAACTACCACAAATCAGCATCGATAAATAAATGAAACCCAAAACAAACAGAAATTACAATAAATAACCGAGTCAAACGAGCAGAAATTTAAACGAGCA
>JAPEVW010000055.1:754094-766153 GCA_027921565.1 Artemia sinica
AGATGGGCCGAACATTTTGAGAATTTGCTGAATCGAGATAGAGTTGCAGGGAAAAGATATAGAGGAAAATGAAATAGTTTGTCATACCTTGGATGTGAAGGAAGATTTGTTTTTTGAGGAGGAATTAGCAACAGTACTAAAAAGGTTAAAAAATAATAAGGCTCCAGGTGCTGACAGGGTGGTAAATGAGTTTCTTAAATATGGTGGCTTCTGAGGTTAGAAATAAATTACTGAAGATTATGAATATGATTTTTGAAAAAGGGGAAGTACCTAACGAATTTAGGAAAACCTTAATTAAGCCACTTTATAAGAAAGGTGATAAAAGTGAGTGTAGTAATTATCGAGGCATTAGTCTGGTCTCTGTAGGTAGTAAATTACTTAGTAATATGATACTTTTTAGACTGAGAGATGTCGTAGACAACGTTTTAAGAGAAGAACAGTGCGGTTTTAGAAAAGGTAGAGGATGTGTCGACCAAATTATCACTTTTAGGCTAATAATTGAGAAGTGCCTGAGTTTTAAAAGACCTTTGGTCCTCATTTTTATAGATTATGAGCAAGTGTTCGATTCTGTTGATAGAAGAGCTTTAGTAAAGGTTTTATTCTTGTATGGTATACCAGACAAATACATTAAAGTGATTAGTGCTATGTACGAGAATAACACTGCTGCGGTTAAGGTAGGAAATGAGGTTAGCAGCCGGTTTTATATTAAATCAAGAGTTAAGCAGGGCTATGTTCTATCCCCTCTTATATGGATTATTTTGATGGACTTTGTTATAAGGACCACAGGAAAGTCAATGGGAGAACACGAAATCAAATGGGGAGGTAAAAGTCTCCTGGACTTGAATTATGCTGATGATTTAAGCATCCTAGATGAAAGTGTGAGCAAAATGAATGAGGTTTTAGAGGTTTTGCGAGTTCAGGGTGCTAAATTTGTTTGAAAATTAATGTTAGGAAGACTAAGTCACTAAGGCTAGGAATAAATGAAGATGTAAAGGTGATATTAGGTAATGAAAAAGATTGATCAGGTGGGCAGCTTCACTTACCTTGGTAGTATTATTAGTAAAGATGGTAGGAGCAGTGAAGGTGTTAAAAGTAGAATAGCCAAGGCTTAGAATGTATTTTCAAAATTAAAAAAAGTTGGAAGAATAGGAAGATATGTCTGCAAACCAAGATTAGAATATTAGAAGCTACAGTGATGACAGTGGTCAAATATGGCTCTGAAGCATGGGCGCTCTGAAAAGCGAATGCAGATTTGCTAAATATTTTCCAGAGAAATTGCTTAATGATTGTTCTGGTACCCGGATGACTTACCATATTTCAAACAATAGGCTTTACGAAAATTGTGATTTTCAATACAGCTCTCTAGGGCTATAATATAAGAAAGGTTGAGTTGGCTAGGGCACGTTGTGCGGATGAAGAATGACAGATTGCCGAAGATTGTTCTTTTCGGCCAACCGTCTAGGGCTAAACGGAAAGCAGATCATCCTCGTCTGTGGTGGGAGGAAGGCATAAAGAAATATTTAAAGGAAATGGGAGGATCGTGGGCGGGTGTAAGAAGGGAGGCTTTGAATAGATTGGGGTGGAGAAGGAGCATGCTTAGCTGTGTTGGCCTCAGGCGGCTTGGTGCTGTGGTGAGTCGTTAGTAGTAGTATTAGTATAAATATATATATATATATATATATATATATATATATATATATATATTATATATATATATATATATATATATATATATATATATAATATATATATATATATATATATATATATATATATATATATATATATATATATATATAATATATATATATATATATATATATATAATATATATATATATATATATATATATATATATTTATACTAATACTACTACTACTATCATGCAAACGAGCAATTATTGCTCGTTTATAAAGATAGTATATACATAGATATGACTTGTTTGGTAATTGTAAGTTTTTGTTTACCAATCGCCTTTCAATTTATTTTCAATTTACCAATTCAACAAACTTCATTTACATTTTAGTATTTTCCTTGGCCTGTTAACGTAACTCTTTTCTAGATAAGGCAATATAATAGTTGTCTCTAGAAATTAAGATTGCAAAGTTTAACAAATTTAGGTAGTTAAAACTTTTGAATTTTGATTAATTTTCCTTAAACTCTGCCTAAGAGGAATATCCAGTGGCCACTTTCAATTAAATTGTGTGAACAAGTCTCTTCAAATTTCTATTGTATTAAATTATTTTCAGGCTAAACATTTAATTACCAACTATCTTCAAGAAAAGAGGTCAAATTGTTAATATATCTCTAGCACTGTCTAACAACAACTTTTAGACCTATATTTCATGTTCAGACGAAAACTCTGTAAATGCAAACAAGCCTGTTTTCCAAGTGAAAGTTAAGCCAGAATTTATTAGAAAGTTTCCTATAGGTAAGGGAGGGGGCTTATGTCTCTAGAACGATCTACTCTTTACTGTAAAGTTTGGTATTTTTTAATGCTTCAAGAAAAAAACACTTTTGCCTGACAGGTTAGGTTTTCCTCAATTTAAGATTAGACCTCAAAGTTTTATCTATCAAAATACTTTTTTATTTTATCAAAATACTTCAAGAATAAAGGTTCTACCAATGCAAATTTGGTTTAAGCAAGAGCTTTCCAGTCCAAATTTTTGAAAAGCAAATGGTAAATTAAAAATTTACAAATACCAACAATATATATATATATATATATATATTATATATATATATATATATATTATATCTATATATATATATATATCTATATATATATATATATATATATATATATATATATATATAATATATATATATATATATATATATATATATATATATATATATATATTATGTTTAAGAGGTAATTACTTGGCAAAAAAAAAAAAAAAAAAAAAAAAAAAAAAAAAAAAAAAAAAAAAAAAAAAAAAAAAAAAAAAAAAAAAAAAAAAAAAAAAAAAAAAACTGTCGTCCTAATCCAGCAATTGAGACAAATGTGCACTGAACGAGGCTCTCACCTTACACATCCATCCAACTACCTAGGACCAAACAGTATACCCAAAACCATCAACCAAATAGAAAAGTCCAAATCCATGCAAAGTTGTCATCAATAAATGTAAGTCGTTGTAAAATTACCCGCAAAAGCACCTTAAATCTAGCAAAATATTTCCAAGTAAAACCTTCCATTTAGGGCTCATCAGAAGAATACCACCGGCCTTAACGGGTTTCGAGGCTTTACATTCTTTACCCCATCACGGTGGCGCCTCTACCATAAGATCTATATGGTAACCCTATGTCAGGTCAAACCTGTGAAATACATGCATACTAGTCAAGCTATTAAAAATTACATACAAAAAGTGTTTCAATGTTTCCATAATCAAATCCCAGAGGTCACTGAATGAGACCATTCTGGAACAAATGAATACATGTCCAGATGTATCTTTTATTGGTATCTGGAACCAATTACCAATTTAAAGATCCTCAAGCTTGTTTGAAACCCCTAGAAACTCAAACTGCGAGAAATTATTGCCAAGTAATTACCTCTTAAACATAATATGAATCCAGGTTGGATCTAGTGCTGGTGGAGGAATCATAAAAATTCCTCCCCGACGGACCTAACCCTGGTACAGGTTTTACCTGAAATGGATGATTATTTGGCGAATTTATCATTTATTTTAAAAAGGGTTGCATAAGCAAATGTTCTATTTAGGGTAGGTTTTTTTTTTTTTTTTTTTTTTTTTTTTTTTTTTTTTTTTTTTTTTTTTTTTTTTTTTTTTTGTATGATTAGTTTAGAGTAACCTTATTACTTGTGGACTTTTGGCTTGGCTTTTGGAGATGTTTTGGATTTTTCTATTGTTTGTCGTTTTGGCTGTATTTGATTTCGTATTTTATATTGAATAATATTGGTAAGGATTATATTCAAAGGGGTCTGCCGAATATTAGTAAGTGTAATGGTCGTTGTTTTCTTTGTCAAGATCACTTCATCCCTCCTAGAAATTATGTTAAAAAAGCACTTTATATAATAAAAAGTTTCAATGTTTATTAACTGGACAGGTAAATTGTAAAACAAATAATATTATCTATTTACTAGAATGTAAAAATTGTCAATTACAATATGTGGGGGAAACAATTAACAATATATATAAAGAGATTTTCGGGACATAAAACTACAATTACCAAGGAAAAAAACTAATAATTATCTAGTTCAACATTGTAATAATGGTACTTGCTCGGTATCGAATCTAACTATTACAATTTTAGAAAATCTGGACCTAGAAAACTTTACTAAAGAGGAAAAAAATAATAAATTACGCAGACAAGAAGAGTATTGGATCCATGCTCTGAGTACTGCGTATCCTTTTGGGCTAAATGATCGAGTTGCGAAAATACGGAGACATGTCAAATGTAGTTGCTAATTGTATCAATGGGTTAACTGAGCACCCTTCTTTTAATTGCCCCACTAAACGTAAAAACCGATCAAGAGGACATAGGAAAAATAATAAAAATAATTATTTAGATTTAAATGCATTTTTAATCGATTTAGGTCACATATTTGAGAATAATGGAATGACTAGTTTAATACAATCTTTAAATAAGTTATCAAAGAATAATTTAATAAAAGTTTTCTGGATTGCAAAAAATAGTACAACATGTAACTCAAAAAATAAATTAATTTATGAAGCATATATATATATATATATATATATATATATATATATATATATATATATATATAATATATATATATATATATATATATGTCTTATCAAACAGTTCGTGGTAACGAACTGTAAGTAAGGAGCGACCCGGCTCAATGGTAAACGAAACTCTAGAAAACGGGTTTTTGATACCAATAGATACATCAAAAGAATCAAATTTTAATGCTGATTTCAAATATATAATTTTCATCAAGTTTAGTGCTACCCATCAAAAGTTACGCGCCTAAGAAAATTTGGCTGATTTTCAAAAAAGAAGGAAAGACCCCCTAAAAAGTTATAGAACCTTAATGAAAATCACACCATCATATTCAGCGTATCAGAGAACCCTACTGTAGAGGTTTCAAGCTCCTATCTATAAAAATGTGGAATTTTGCATTTTTTGCCAGAAGAAAGATCACGGATGCGTGTTTATTTTTTTTTTTTTGTTTGTTTTTTTTTTTCTCCAGGGTGATCGTATCGACCCAGTGGTCCTAGAATATCGTGGGAGGGCTCATTGGAACGGAAATTAAAAGTTCTAGTGCCCTTTTTAAGTGACCAAAAAAAAATGGAGGGCAACTAGGCCCCCTCCCACGCTTATTTTTTTTCCCAAAGTCACCTGAATCAAAATTTTGATATAGCCATTTTGTTCAACATGGTCGAAAATATGATAAATATGTCTTTTAGGATGACTTAATCCTCCGAAGTTTCCCAGGGGGAGGGCTAAAAGTTATGAACTTTACCCAATGTTTTGTTAACATATAGTATTGGTTTATTGGGAAGTACACAGAAGTTTTCAGGAGGTTTTTTTCTGGTAGTGGGAGGGAAGGGTGGGTCGGGGGTTATGTTGGAGGATCTATCCATGAAGGAAGTTTTTCATGGGGGAAGGGAAATTGCCATGAAGGGGGCGCCGGACTTGCCAGCATTATTTATTGGTTATTGGGAAGTATACAGACATTTTCAGGAAGGATTTTTTTTTTTCTGGAGGGGGGGGGGGGGGCTAGAGAAGGGGGTTACTCTGGACAATCTTTCCGTGTAGGATGTTTCTTTTGGGTGAGGGACATTTCTATGAAGGGGGGGCGCCGGATTTTCCAAGCATTATTTAAAAAACGATCTGAAATTAAATAAAAAAAAAAAACAAGTTTTTTTTTCAACTGAAAGTAAGAAGGAACATTAGAAACTTAAAACGAGCAGAAATTATAACGTATGTGAGGGGGTTCTCCCTCAAGTCAAAATACCCCCTATCACTCTTTACGCTACAGTTTTTTTTTTAGTGCTTTCAAAAGAGCTATCTATTCTAAATAAACGGCCTTTGTGATTCAGGGGTTTGTGAATCAATTTTTTTTTAAACTTTTAACGTAAAGAGCGTGGTATTGACTAAGAGGAGAACCCCCTCATATACGTAATAACATATACGTAATAAAAAAAAAACAATAAAAAAAAAAAAAACAAGCGATACGGCTCAATAGTAATCGAAACTTTTAAAACGGAATTTTGATGTCAATAAATGTATCAAAAGAATGTGTTTATAATGCTGATTATAAATATATAAATTTTATTAAGTTTAGTATTACTCATCAAAAGGCTACGAGCCTGAGAAAATTTACTCGTTTTTTTTAAAGAGGGGGGAAAACATCCCCTACAAGTGAAAGAATTTTAATGAAAATCACACCCGTCAGATTCAGCGTATCAGAAAACCCTATTACATAGGTTTCAAGCTCATATCTGCAAAAATCTGCAACTTTGTATTTTTTTGCCAGAAGAAAAATATACTAATATAGAAGTTAGTTACGTAAGTTAATTTGTAAAGACATCCAATTAGCAAAAGAAAAGTAAAATTTTTATACAAATTTTGTTTACTTATTCAATGACGGTTAGCCAAAATAAAAGCTGCATTAACTAAAAAACGATCAGAAATTAAATAAAAAAAACAAGTTTTTTAAACTGAAAGTAAGGAGCGACAATAAAAACTTAAAACGAACAGAAATTATTCCGTATATGAAAGGAGCTGTCCCCTCCTCAACGCCTCGCTCTTTACGCTAAAGTTTGACTCTGTCTCACAACTTTATTTTTTTAAAACAATAAAAAACTTTAGCGTAAAGAGCAAGGCGTTGAGGAGGGAACAGCCCCTTCATATACGGAATAATTTCTGTTCGTTTTAAGTTTTTATTTTCGCTCCTTACTTTCAGTTTAAAAACTTGTTTTTTTTTTATTTAATCTAGAAAAGAGTTAATTCAACAGGTCAAAGAAAAAGCTAAAATGTAAAATGAATTTATTCGTTTGAAACCCATAAGCGTTTAATTATTTTATTTATTTCATGCTGTTTCTCCCAAACTAAACTGAAGAATGAATAGAAAAGACTAGAGCTTAATTTTAGCGTCAGACGGCAAATGAAATTCAAGTCAGTTGAGCTATAACAAGAGCTACACTGCACACTTGTATTATCTAGTCAACGAGTGGCTGAGCTCCAAATAGCTGATCGTTTTGTTTAATACCGCAATAATATGTAAAAAAAAAAAAAAATTAAAACTAAAATTAAAAATAATTAAAAATAATAAAAAAAATGTAAAAAAAATAAATAAAAAGTAAATAAAAAAAATTAAAAATAAGCTATAATTTGTTATCTAATATCCTTTCATCTTTTATTTTATGCAAAGTCTTGCATAGAGGGGAACCCAAACCTTTTGCCTTGGGTTTCTTGGTATGAGAAAAAAGATTTATTTATTTAGTTTTGTTTTAGCATTATTTGGCTCATATTATTCAGACTTCAGAATTTTGACTTCAGACTTTATTGTTTCACTAAATCAAAATCACGAAATACCTAGGATTTAACAAGCATGGCATTCGGCCAAGATCAAATTCTGAGCATTACACAGCATTAAGCGAGCAGCATATAATATAAGTTAGCAGCATTCATAAAAACAACAAAGCATCAGGCTAAACGATAAAAAAACAACACAAATTATACTTATGAAGACTCCCTTGACAAAAAAGACATTTCTTCTTTTTAAACCTAATAGACGCAAATGGAACAGAATCTTAAATTTATTATGGTATCCAAATGTGAACACTATTGTGTTTTATAGGTAAAAAAACCCTTGTTGTATGGCAGTGTTCAAGCACCAGTGAATTGCTAAGTGCAGAAGAAACAAAATAATGACGATAATCTGTGAGCAATGAAATAGATGCAAATTCAACCGGTCCTTTTGGTGCAAGGTCAATCACAATCTTAAAAAGAAAAGAAGAATGGTCCTTTGGTGTAAGGTCATTCACAATCTTAAAAGAAAAGAAGAATCTCTTGGGTTATGAGGGATATTATGTCAAGGAGTTTCCGTCTTCTCTAAGATTCCTCTGTGGAATAAACATAAAAAATAAAGCTTAACTGCTCTATTGTTAATTGTCTGTAATTTTGTTTTATTTTACACCTAAATGAGCTTGCCCAAAGATGACATCGATCTTTAATACAACTATCGAATAAAAGCAAAAATATAAGTTTTTGATATTTATTTGGAACAAAATTTTTTTTATGCTAAAAGGAAGACCTGCACCTCTCAAAATTTTGACTGATAAAGCTTTTTCATGCTGCTTCCAAGACAGGGACTCATCTAAAATCCTGCCAAGTTTTTCTAAAACTGACTAAATTATTAAACTTAAATAATAATAAGCTTTTAAGTATTTCCTGAAAAAGAATTTATATTTTGAAATCTCATGTACGTTGTTTCAGAAATACGGAAAGATAGATGGTTGCATTCAGATAGACAAAGATGGTTGCATTTCAAAGAGCACTCTCCATCAGACTGTAAAGTCAGGCTATCAAAAAAGCACGAAAAAGAAGAATCGTATAATCAGGATAACTTGTTAAACTGCAATTTGTTTAAAATCCCCAACATCGGAGATGTAAATAAGGAGAAGAAGTGGCCTTAGTGTTGATCCCTCAGGGGCTCCACAAGCTATTTCACATCGTTAATCCAAGATGGAAAGTCTGTGAACTCCTATTTAAATGTGAATGAATCCATCATGTAATAAAGCGAAAAAATTAATACTTTTCAATTTACGCTGCAAAATTTTGTGGTTAACAATAAAAAACCAGTCCACAGAAACAGCAGACTTCAAAAGACCTTGATCTGAAAACTCTTTAATTTAAATAGCTAGATGGGGAATGGATACTCGGCTTAATGATCTTTCCTAAAACCAAAGTGATCACAAGACAATGATCCTTTTTTACCTATAAAGTCTGATATATTTTATTAATTAATTTTTTGAATATTTTGTAGAACATTGTTAGAATAGAAAGTAGTCTATAGATATTCAGAGATGTTTTCTCTCCTTTAAATGAAGGTGTCACACGACTTTTCTCGCCAAGGTAGAAATACAGGTAGAAAATGACATGTAAAAAAAAAATGACCATGAGCACTGATTTTCGTCCGTTGACTCAACAATGATATGGTTCATATAAATTACTCATTAGATTCATATAAATTACTCATTAGAACTCATTAGATGGTATTTTAATTTTATTTGTATATAGCTTGTTCTTAATCTTCAGTATATTTTTCAATTCACTAATTCAGCCAAGATGCGTCTGTTCTTTTACGGTGATTAAATAAAAAAAACAAGTTTTTAAACTGAAAGTAAGGAGCAACATTAAAACTTAAAACGAACAGAAATTATTCCGTATATGAAAGGGGCTGTCTCCTCCTCAACGCCTCGCTCTTTACGCTAAAGTTTTTTATTGTTTTAAAAAATAAAGTTGTGAGACAGAGTCAAACTTTAGCGTAAAGAGCGAGGCGTTGAGAAGGAGACAGCCCCTTTCATATACGGAATAATTTCTGTTCGTTTTAAGTTTTAATGTCGCTCCTTACTTTCAGTTTAAAAAAACTTGTTTTTTTTTTATTTAATTTCTGATCGGTTTTTTTTAGTTAATGCAGCTTTTATTTTGGCTCGCCGTCATTGAATAAGTAAACAAAATTTGCATAAAAATTGTACTTTTCTTTTGCTAAATGGCTGTCTCTAAATTTGGTTCTGACGTAATTTACAAATTAACTTACGTAACGAAGTTCTATATTCGTATATTTTTCTTCTGGCAAAAAATGCAAAGTTGCAGATTTTCGCAGATATGAGATTGAAACCTATGTTATAGGGTTTTCTGATACGCTGAATCTGACGGTGTGATTTTCATTAAAAATTTTTTACTTTTAGGGGATGTTTCCCCCCTCTTTAAAAAATCAGGTAAATTTTCTCAGGCTCGTAGCCTTTGATGAGTAATACTAAACTTAATAAAATTCATATATTTAGAATCATCATTATAAGCCATTTTTGATACATTTATTGACATCAAGTTCCGTTTTTAATAGTTTCGATTACTATTGAGCCGTATCGCTTGTTTTTTTTTATTTTTTTTTATTACGTATATGTTTTACGTGTATGACAGGGTTCTCCCCTCAGTCAATACCACGCTCTTTACGTTAAAAGTTAAAAAAAAATTTAATTCACAAACCACTGAATCACGAAGGCCGTTTAATTAGAATAGATAGCTCTTTTGAAAGCAATAAAAAAAACTGTAGCGTAAAGAGCGAGGTATTGACTTGGGGGAGAATCCCCTCATATGTGTAATAATTTCTGTTCATTTTAAGTTCTAATGTTGCTTCTTACTTTCAGTTGAAAAAACTTGTTTTTTTTAATTTAATTTCTGATCGTTTTATAAATAATGCTTGGAAAATCCGGCGCCCCCTTCATAGAAATGTCTCCTACCCAAAGAAACATCCTCCACGGAAAGATTCTCCCGAGTAACCCCCTCCTCCAGCCCCCCCCCCCACCAGAAAAAATTCTTCCTGAAAATGTCTGTATACTTCCCAATAACCAATACAATATGTAAGCAATGGGCAAAGTTTCATAACTTGCAGCCCTTCCCCTGGGAACTGTGGGGGATTTAAGTCATCGTAAAAGACATATTTATTAGATTTTCAACTATGCTGAACAAAATGGCTATCTCAAAATTATAATTGGGTGACTTTGAGAAAAAAATGAGCGTGGGAGGGGGCCTAGTTGCCCTCCATTTTTTTGGTCACTTAAAAAGGGCACTAGAACTTTTAATTTCCGTTCCAATGAGCCCTCTTACGATATTCTAGGACCAATGGGTCAATACGATTACCCCTGGGGAAAAGAAAAAAAAAAAAACAAACAAACAAACAAACAAACAAACAAACAAAAATAAACACGCATCCGTGATCTTTCTTCTGGCAAAAAAAATGCAAAAATCCACATTTTTGTAGATAGGAGCTTGAAACCTCTACAGTAGGGTTCTCTGATACGCTGAATATGATGGTGTGAATTTCATTAAGGTTCTTTATATTTTAGGGGGTCTTTACCCCTTTTTTCGAAAATCAGCCCAATTTTCTCAGGCGCGTCCAATCAACAGATCAAAGGAAAAAACTAAGCGTTTGGTATTTTTTTTTTAGAAAATTCAAATGGGTTAAGTTATTCTACTGTAGTTATTCGTTGACGTCTTGAAATTTAGAGTAACCTCTTTCTTTAATATTTAAAGTCAGAAAAATAAAGAAGTGATCAGAACCAGGGGCTACGAGAACTCCAGAAGATTTAACAACTGCATAACATATCTCAGGGACAAAAACGTTACCAATTAGCGTTACCGTAGTTGAAGATAAACGCAAAGATACATTTAGTCGGTAACAATCATATGACAATATTAGGTTTTAAATATTTATGTTTGGATCCTTTTCAAATGTCAGACGATTAAAATTAAAATATACAGAGACCATACACGGAACAATCTAACGCTTCTAAAATGGGCATACTCAGCGGTTTATATAACACAAGTAAACAAAACTTCAAGATTATACTTGGAAATACAAACAGAAGCTAGGACTCAAAAACTCCTCTCAGAAAATCCCCTAAGGACCAAATACCTAAAATCTGTTTCACCTTTAGTAGAAAAATTCCCCTTGACACAGGTTACTAGACCTCCTCGCTTAAGATCGATTCATTCTGAAAACACAGAAAAAAACTTCCCTATTTCAAACTGAGACAGAATCAGAGAGAGAATCAGTGTCAAATCAAAGAGAAAATTGTCCAGCTCTTCAAAACAAAAATCTGACTCCTTCAAAGCCAAAATAAGGCATCAAATGCAGACTGCAATCCCTGGCAGTTATAATAAGCAAAAACAAAACTTACAGCTAGATGGTATACTTTTAGTTGGCTTGAATATTTGTATCTAGAAGTAGAGATGGTAGATGGTAACAAATAGCTAAAATCGACACAACGACAGATGTGTTTGGAATTGTTAGGCTGATTAAACTTCAATTACCACAGGGTGGTCTTTAGCAGTAGAACCTT